>CAJQZJ010034466.1:1408646-1430859 GCA_907164525.1 Lophiomys imhausi | reverse complement strand
CTCAATATTTCTCTGTTTGTCTTCTGTCTTGATGATCTGTCCTTTGTTGTGAGTGGGGTGTTGAAGTCTCCCACTACTAATGTGTTGTGATCGACGTGCGCTTTAAGTTTTAGAAGTGTTTCTTTTACGAAAGTAGGTGCCTTTGTATTTGGGGCATAGATGTTCAGTATTGAAATTTCCTCTTGATGAATATTCCCTTTAATGAGTATATAGTGCCCTTCTTTGTCTTTCTTCATTAACTTCAGTTGGAAGTCTGTTTTGTTTGATATTAGGATGGCTACTCCAGCTTGCTTCCTGGGTCCATTTGCTTGGAAAACCTTTTCCCAACCCTTTACTCTGAGGCAGTGTCTATCTTTTGTAGTTAGATGTGTCTCTTGTATACAGCATATGGAAGGGTCTTGCTTGCGGATCCACTCTGTAAACCTATGTCTTTTTATTGGGGAGTTGAGTCCATTGATGTTGATGGATATGAGTGACCTGGGGTTGTTATTTCCCATTAGTTTGGTATAGGCGGTGGTTCTGTTCCTCTTTTGATTTAGTTGCTAATGGGTTTTCTATTCCCTTTGTTTTCTTGGGTTGAGTTTTCTTCTCTGGGTTGGGATTTTCCTTCTAGGATTTTCTGTAGGGCTGGGTTTGTGGGTAGATATTGTTTAAATTTAATTTTGTCATGGAATATCTTGTTTTCTCCATCTATGTTGATAGAGAGTTTTGCTGGGTAAAGTAGTCTGGCTGGGCATCTGTGATCTCTTAGGACTTGTAGTATATCTGACCAGGCCCTTCTAGCTTTTATCGTTTCTGGGGAGAAGTCAGGTGTAATTCTGATGGGTCTGCCATTGTATGTGACTTGACCTTTTTCTCTTACAGCTTTTAATATTCTTTCTTTGTTCTGTACATTTGGGGTTTCAATTATTATGTGGCGAGAGGAGTTTCTTTTCTGGTCTAATCTGTTTGGTGTTCTGTATGCCTCTTGGATTTTTATTGGCATCTCTTTTTTCAGGTTTGGGAAGTTTTCCTCTATGATTTTGTTGAAGATATTTCCTGGACCTTGGAGTCGGGAGTCTTCTCTTTCCTCTATACCTATAATTCTTAGGTTCCGTCTTTTCAATGAGTCTTTGATTTCTTGGATGTTGTGGGTGAGAGATTTTTTAGCCTTCTCATTTTCTTTGGATGATGTACTGATTTCTTCCACTGAATCTTCCATGCCTGAGATCCTGTCTTCCATCTCTTGCATCCTATTGTTGATACTCACATCCGTAGTTCCTGTTCTCTTTCCTTGGTTCTCCACTTCCTCTTTTAACTCTGACTGTGTTTTCTTTATTGTTTCTATTTCTATTTTCATGTCTTGTATGGTTTTGTTCGTTTTGTACATTTCCTTCTCCAGCTTGCTTGTTTTTGTATGAAAATCTTTCATGGCCTTTTCCTTTTCCTGTTCAAGCTCTGTCACCTTGGCTTGGAGCTCTTTAATGGTGTTGTTCCTTGTTTTGATTTGTAGAATTGTGGTTTCCTTGAATTCCTTCATAGATTTAAGTTCTTCTTGCAGGGACTCTATCACTTTCCATACTGCAGAGTTGTCAATGTTTTCATGTGTTTCTGTTGGTGTGTGGTCATCCGAATTGGATGAGCTAGGGTGGTTCTGCTTTGTTGCAGTCATAATTCCTTGATTTCTATTTTTTTTTTTGACCTTTCACCATTGGATGCATTTAGCTGTCTGTTTTCTGTGTTTGGAACCACAGTGGATGAATTGGTGCAGGGGATGAGTTACTTGGCTATCTGTCGTTGCTTACAGGGGGATTTCAAGGTCACTGTGATTTTAATGGCCAGAGGCACTGTGATCTGGTGCAGCGTATTCCCAGGTTGTGAGTAATGAACCAGGATTGTTTCACTGCTCCCAATTCAGACTTCTCTATGTTGCACTCTGAGTTATCAGCCTGTAATGGTTCTGATGATATGGGCCTGTTTGCCCAGGCACAAATTCTGTGGGCTTTGTTTGTCTTCCCGGAGGCTGACAGGGTCTGGCTCCACACCTGATATGTCTGGATTTTCCAGGATACAGCTATGGTCCCGATTTCTGGTTTCACTCTAGTCTTCTCGCCACAGGGCTGGACCCTGTGTCTAATTCCCTTCTTGTCTGCGCCGCCACGGTCCCGTGGGTACCCCAAGCCCCAGATCCTCCGGCTGCCTGAGTGCACCTCTCGTCCCAGCAGCTCCGCTGTGGGTGCACGGACCCCTGGTCCCACCCACGCCTGTCTCTCTCCCCAGATGACCTGCCGTGGACTGGCGGGAATTTGGCCCTGCCAGCAATGCTCTCTCCCCAGCTGCGCTATCCTGAGTGTGGGAGATTTGGCCCCTCCCGCCTGCTTTTGTGTTCCCTGCTTCCTGCGCTCTCTCGGAACCTCCCGCCCTCCGCTTTTCCGCTTTACAAGCGGCTGCTGCGGACCACCCGCTGAGCCCCCTGTTTGTTCCTTGCTAAGGCTTCCACTATCTCGCAACCTTTTCTAAGTGGGTATAAGTTCAGCCTGATGTGTGGGGAGCCCAATAGGCCAGCGATCTAAGGCCAAGTGGACCCTGATTCTGTCTGCTGTAAGTTGGGATAGATCTTACCAGGCGCCTCTCCAAATGGGAGTTCCCGAGTCCCCGGTTTAGTGGCCTCCGTGTCTGTGAGAGATGGGGAGAGCCTTGCCCTGGGACTTTTAACAGTCCCTTGGGAGCTGTGAGCGTTCCCGGGGGGGGGGGGTCTAGCCCCTCTGGTTTTTGCACAGTGCCCAGTAACTCTGTGTTTTTTATGGCTCTTTTTTCCCCGCGTTCAGAATGCGTCAGTGTAGGTCACCGCCATCCAAGAGCCTCCAATTTTTCCTTTGTTATGGGCCACTGCTCTTGCCACACTGGTTTATTTGATAGCCATTTCAAGGGTAGGGCTGTTGGAATTTCAGCAGTGGCCCCTAGTATAAATTTGGAAACTCGATACCTGGGGTGTCCTGTGTTTGGACACTAGACATTGCTTGCAATTGTTGTTGAGTAAGCATATCAATACCTTCCTCAAAAGCATCCATCATTTCATCATTTGTTATTTCTGGCATTGTAGGAATATTAATTTGAGTACCCCATTGTTGTAAGAGATCCTTTCCCCATAAATTTATGGGTACATCAGCCACATAAGGTCTCAACTTTCCTGTTTGCCCTTCTGGTCCCACACAGTTAAGCCATCGTACACTTTGTTTTACATGTGATAATTTACCAATTCCTATAAATTGTGTAGGAACCCTTTGATGTGGCCAGTTTGAATTCCAAGACTCATGTGAGAGGACAGTGACATCTGCTCCTGTGTCAAGCAATCCTTCTATATCAATACCATTCACTTGTATTTTTAATTTTGGTCTCGTATTACTCACCATTGTTTGCCAATACACACGTTTTCCACTATTTTCAACTGCTCCTGTTCTGTCTATTGGAACAACCTTGCCCTTGGTGTAAGGAAACAGCAGCAGTTGGGCAATTTTGTCCCCTGCATTAATTGTCATCTCTTTCCATATGGATGTCATAATTTTAATTTCTTCCTTGAAGTCTCCATCTATAATACCTGGATGAATAAAGAATCCTTGACAAGTTAATCCATTTTTTTCAAATATTAATCCTATTGTCCCTGATGGTAAAGGACCAAAGATACCAGTGGTTAACATATAACATTCATCTGTTTTGGATAATGTTTTAGATTGATCTGTGGTCAAATCTAAAACTGTAGTACCTTCAGTAGCCTGCAAAAGTTCAGCAATAGTTAAGTTTGTTCTTCCTACCTGTTTGTTTCCCTCTGGTTGGATGATGGACGACGGTTCACATTGTTTTGGGGGGCCTGAACCGGTAGGCCCCTCCCCTCGTTTCCCAGCAAGGGGTTACCTCTGACATCCGTTTTAGCTCTACAATCCCGGGACCAGTGTTTACCTTTTCCACAACGAGTACAAAATCCTGGAGACCTTAACCTTCTATTGCCATTAGAAGCCGTTCGTTCCCTTCTACGACCATGTTCACCATTAAAAGCCGTTCGTTCCCTTCTATGACCATGTTCTGCAGAGTCCAGGCACCTATCATTTCGAGTTCTGGAGGATTCAGCCTTACGATATCTTTGGAAATGACCAAGTTCACCATTTTTAAAGCACTCATTAAGACCCCTAGCAACTGCTTGTGCTATGACAAAAGTCTAGTGCTCTTGAAAACCAATATCAGCTGTTTCTCTTATCCATTCATCTACTGGGGCTCCTCGAGCTTTCAGTGGCCTAATTGCCCTTTGACATACAGCATTTGCATTTTCATATGCCAAGGCATTTATCAAGTCCTGTCTGGCATCAGGGTTATCTGCATCTCTCTCCACAGCTGAAGTCACTCTCCCTAAAAAGTCTGAGAAGGTTTCCTGAGGATCTTGTATTATCTTGGTAAATGAAGTAAACATTTTCCCAGCCTCAGCCACCATATCCCAGGCCCTCAGATCTGCAACACGACATTGTTCGATGACAACATCTTCAAATTGAGTCTGTAACCATATGTCAGCATAAGGTCTCTCACCAAGCATTTGGTGGGTTGTAAAATTTATTCCCCTTGCCATATTTTGCTGCTCTAATTTTGTGGCTTCATGTCTCCACCATGACAACCATTGTAATTGCTGGCTACCTTCTAGCACAGCTGATATCAGTCCCTTCCAATTTTGGGGAATGATTCTATTTTGTATAGCCCAATTATTTAGCATCTGTTTAACGAATGATGAGTGCATTCCATAAGAGACAATAAACTCCTTAAATCTTTTTAAATCCAAAATGTTTATTGGACACCATGTTAATTCCTGATGGAGTTGACCGTTATTATCAGGCCTAATTTGAAACATAACTGGAAAAGCAGATGGTGATTGTGCAGTACCATGCAGCTCCTCTGGGGGCGCACTTGGTTCCACATTAGCACCATTACCTACCTGGTTTCCTACTGGCACACGCGGCGGCTTTTCTACTGGTACATGCGGCGACTGTGGAGACCTAGCTAGAAAAGAACTTGCCATTTTCTCAGTTCCAGTCACCTGCACTGCCAGAATTTTCTTAAGCTCCTCAATCTGCATTTCCATAATTTTTAATTGTCTAACAGATGTCTTCCTTATGACAAACCAATAAAATAAAAAAAAGTAAACAGCATAAAACATTTGGTCTGGTTGAAAAACAGTGTAGAGGTCAGCAGTAAACATTGCCATATTATCAACAACTGGCATCATAGTTCAAAATCTGCAGTTTTCTCTATAGTTTTGAAAATAAAATTACCCATAATGCCCCACATTGGGTACCACCTGTAACCGATCTTTTAAATTATTATTTAACATTTATTTATTTATTACTAAATTCACTTATAACAAACACCAACAATTTCTTTTTTTTTTTTTTTCTGGTATAAGGTTTATTTATTTATTTATTTATTTTTAAATACTTTATTTTTTTTTCTTCAAGTTACATCTCAGTAACTAACCCCTCCCTATTCCCCCTTCCTATCCTGCCCTTCCACCCTCTTCCCCCCAGAAGTTTCCCCTTTCAGTCCAACAGATAGTTCCTTCTCTTATAACAGTAAGTATTATACAAAACAACAGATATAAATATGCCACATTTATGAGCATTAAATGGCCCAGTATACCTTCCCAATGTCCAGTTTATACATATTTGGCCCCTGACTTTAACATTCTACTATCTAACCATCTCCATGAGTTTAAAGGTCTATATCTGACTCAACATTCATACTATCTTGCAACACACTTTTAAGATTATCTTCTTAGATCTATAACACCCTCTTGATTCCTAAACAGTTCAAAATTTAACTATGAGACTCCAGCTGTCTATTCTTCAACCACCTCAGAGACCTGAGAGGGATAAATATATTTGCTTATATAGGAAGTGCAGGGCCTGCAGCTTCCAAAACTAAGAAAGGACATACCAATGACTGCCTGGACAGTTCCCATTTTCTCTCCATACATCCCTGGATCAGTCTTCAGCCTTTGGGTCCTGTTTCTATGACAGACATTTGTTGTAGAGCAGGGATTATGAAGGACTTACCTACCCTATTTTGGCAGAGTTAGGCTGTCGACTTCCCTGCTACCAAGTTTTGTCCTTTTTGGACAGCAGTCTGTCTGCAGTTGGTGCAAGGGGTTTTTTCATGCCAAGAGATAGGATTGCCACTAATTCAACCATCTTCCAGTGGAGGTTCTTCGATGCTTATCTTCTACTTGGAGTAGAATAGGGGGTGCTGTCAGGCACTGAAAAGAAAAAAAATAAAGTATTTAAATAAAAAAATAAAATAAAATAAAATAAAAAATGTTTTGTATGTAATAGAAAGTAAGTTTATTGATAAGAATTTAAAATGTTTGTTTGCTTTAATATCTTTTGTCAAAAGATGTAAATACAACTATGTATTGTGAAAAGTTTAAGGTTATTTTAACACTTGCTTTAATGTATATTGATAAAAATTTAAAGTTAGTTTGTGTATTGTACATAGACAATTTATTTACATTGTATATGTAGATATTATATAGATTATTTTTTATTTTACTAGAAGGGGGATATGTAAGGGTTAGATAAATTAGATTTAGAAAATATATAGGAGTTTCTGATACTGTCTCTTAATTCGGGGCCTGAAGAGCATTATCAGCATGAAGTCAGGAAAAACAGGAAAGACTTAATAGACTGAAAAAACAAGGTTTAAGTCAGGAAAAACAGGAAAGACTCAATAGACTTGAAGAAACTAAGTATCTGGCCTGACATTGTTTTCAGCTGCTAAGTGGGTGGAGCCCAAATTAAGCTGAAACAGAGTTCCTCCTATTTGAGGACAGTGTGTGGAGCCCAGAAGAGAAGAGGCCCCTGATGCTAGAGAGCTCCAAGAGTCCTGCTGAAAAAAGGGCTGGCCATTGATGGCCAGCTCTCTCCCTGAAGCAGAAAGAAGCTGGTGAGCAAAGAAAGCCTGAGCAAGACACCAAAAGGCCAAGGACTGGACCCTGTGGCTCAGCTTTTGCCTGGAGGGGTTTGATCTGTCTAATCAGTGGCCTAGGGGAAACTGTGCCTGGCTTTAAGGACTGAGGCAGAGCAGCTGAGTTCCTGATTCAAAAGAAGTAAGTTGGCCTGCAAACAGCTGGGGTCTCCCACAGAGAAGAAAGCATGAAGCCTTATTTAAGGTGAGACTGCAATAACCAACTACCCTGATGAACCTGCATCTGAGAGATCCAGAAAAAGGACTGCTAAGTGCGTTAAAGAATCTACAACAAAAACTGTGTTCCTGACGACTGAGGACCTGCCCCAGAGACTGTATCATTCTAAAAGCTTATGAAAGTAGTTGTTATAATTATCAATAGGTTTAGTGGATAGGTTAAAGGGGTTGTAGGAATTTATAGGATAAATAGTTAAGAACTTGTTGGTGTTTGTTATAAGTGAATTTAGTAATAAATAAATGTTAAATAATAATTTAAAAGATCAGTTACAGAAAGCATGTAGCTCTTCATCTATGTGTAGAGCCTTTTCACATTTTCCCCACCCTCATTGACATTACACAGGTCTTATTTAAGGTACCATATTTTTGAAATTTCATAGGTGCAGCTTACTTGTAATATACAGAAGACACTATCCCATAATGGACATCTTTGTCCTCTGGCTCTTAACAATCTTCCAGCCTCTCTTCTCTGATGTTTTCTGAGTCTTAGAGGTTGAAGATGTTTTGTCATTGTATCAATCTGAGTTGGACGCACAGAGTCAGTAATCCTTATAGTTTGAGCACATGTAGTTTTCTGTTACAGTTTTTATCTCCTGTGAAAAGAAGCTTCTTTAATGAGTGGTGTGTCACACTTTTCTGTGGGCATAAGAATATATATTTATAATGCAGGTAGATTATATTGTTTGAGCAATATGGCAGTTGTGGGTTCTCCTCTAAGGTCTATGACCTCACCAGCCATGAGTAGCAGGCTAGTTTACTGTAGTAGTGTTGAATTCATTCCTATTGAGCAGGCTTTATATCCAGTTATGTGTTTCCTTCTAGATACATGACCACTATTGCACCTTACAGAATATCTTGTCATGTTGGTAACTGTTGTGTTTCATAGGCTTTATAGCTAGATACTACTGTTGATTGTTTTTGTTCCTTGGCAGCTTACAAAACATCTTTAGATAGCATGAAAACTGTTCTTTCGTAGTGAGACTAGTAAGTCAGTTCCAGCTTGATTCCTCCAAGTGCTGAGACTTGAAATGTAAAGTACCTTCAACAATATGGTCTTACCTTCAGTTTTTGAAGGTAACCAAGAGAAATGTCAATAGCTTATGTTATTTTGAGAATTTCTTTGAGTTTTTTTGACAAATAACTAGAAGGGAGATTTCCTGGACTTGGCATTGGAGATTTTGTTGCATATCTGTCATTATCTCCCTAAGAGGAAATGTAGCTTCATCCAACACACACACACACACACACACACACACACACACACACACACACACAATTTATGTATTTTAAGTAAGTTTATATAAGAATATTTCCCTATGGCTTTTGAAACATTTTAAATCTAATTTATCCTTCCTGTCTTCTTCTCCCTTCATACTGCCTGTCCTCTGCCTTTCCATGTTAAAGCCTCACCATTTTTTTAAAAGTTTTCTTCATCATAGTAGTTTTGTCCTACTATTCCCCTCTCTCAAGCCCCTTATGCTTCCACAAGGTCCTTTTTTATTTTCTTATTTTCTGCAATTATTTAGGTTATTTAAATACTATGTCATTTTCCATTGGTTCTCCTATAAACTCTAGGAATAACATACTATCAACAAAAATCTACTACCTAGTATTTTGCATATTGTGTGGTACAAAGGGCTAATTAGACAAATAATGGTTGTAAAAGTAATTAACTGAAGGGAGCCAAATGGGAGTTGCCTTGCATATGTAGACTTTTAAAGGTATATAAGGAATCTTGTAGGAATTGCAGAACATGAGGTAGGTTTTTAAAGAGAATGCAATCAGAGAGATTTTTGAAAAGGCAGAGTTTGGATCTACAATGAGACCTGAAAATTTTATCTGACAAATGGTGAGATTTGGGATGCTTGTAGTCAGGTTTGGGTTTAAATATCTGCTTCATCACCTGCCTAAACCAGGAGAAGCTATCTCACATGCCCCTCCCTCTCTACTGTAGATTTCAGTGTCATATGGTACCTCAATAAGCATTTTTTACTATTGTCATATAACTAAATGTGTTCAAGAGAGTAAAATAAAATACAATATACTATGATTGTCACTGACTTTGTTGTTCATTTCTAAAGTATAGAAGAAATTCTCAGGAAATAAATATCCTAGGCCATGAATTATCCTTAACAAATATGAAACATTCTCTTTTTCCCAGGTCACTCCTTGCCTCAATCCTGCTTTTATTGAAAAATATTTTCTATACAATATATTCTGATCATGGTTCCCCTCCTTCCACACCTCTCAGACTTTCCTTCCCACCAACCAACATTGATTACTCTCTATCTCTTTAGAAGGCAGATTAACAGACAAACCAACAAACCAGAATGAAAAAAAAAACCAAAACAACAAAAGAAGCACACACACACACACACACACACACACACACACACACATCCACTCATAAAAACACAAAATAGGAAACCATAATGTACAAGCAAAAGATCAGTAATACAAAAAGCAAACATGACCAAACAAAGTAATATTAGACAAAAGGTCTATAAAAATAGCATTGAGCTCATTTTCTGTTTGGTTAATATTCCCAATGAGACTCCACTGGATAAAAAGAAGTTTTTCTTTGTAAGCTAGTGTCAATATAGTGTAGATAGCTTCTTGGTTGAGGAAGGAGATCACATCTATTTCCCTCTTTCAGCATGTGCACTCCATTTGCCTGGAACCTGTGCAGGACTGAGCACACAGCCCCAGTCTCTGTGAGTTCATGTGTCTATCAGTAATATTCTATCTGGAAGACATAGTTCATTTTGGAGGGTTCATCGATTCTTTCTGGAGTATTAAATTAGGGACAAGGTGGGATGGTAGAGGAAGGAATACAGGAAGAGTATCACTAAATATACTTTGAAAAAGTTATATGAAAACCTTCTACTGTGGAAACTTACACACACACACACACACACACACACACACACACACACACACACACACAAATTAAAATGGAGTTATCTGTCATAGGGCAACAATTCCCAACCAGATACCAAAGAATAAAAAACAAATGGTCTGGTTACAATGTGTTGTTTCTTTTGGACTTGCCTGTCAGTGAGGTTCTGCAGACTCCCATACAATACAGACTACTGCTAACACCAATGCCCTTGGTTACCCTGAAGAACTTGATGACAAAATCCTATTGCTAAAGACACCACCTAGTTGGGTCATATATAAATAAATCTAGTGGTGCTGACAAGGAAGTTTAAGTCCTACTGATAGCTCTTATAGTGCTGAATGTATGCTACTAGAGGAGAAGAATAAGCATCCCTTTTACCCATATGTGAATCCTGAAGCTGTTATAATATCTGGCCTAGGAAGATATGATCACTTATGCAATAGTAGCATGAATGTTACAGAGGTAATGAATCACTTTCTGCTAGCCTTTAAATCTCATTCTACAAAATAAAAACCTTTAGCTGGTATCATTATTGGGCAAATAACCTATGGTTAGACAGATCATAGACCCTAGGGGAGAACCTATTAGTATTATTCTGCTAAGTGGATACAATATTAAACCAACTCCTAATGACTTATTGTTATGCCCATAGATTAATACATGTCTCCATCTTTATAAGAAAAGCTTCTTTTGTCAATAAATGATGATTAAAACTGAGATGTACAACTGACCAAGGTGCATAGAACAAGAGAATATAGAATGTTAAGCCTTAAATAGAACATATATACTGCACCGATCTTTCCTAAACTTTTGCAAGAAGAGATGGAAAGAATGTAAAGACTTGAAGTGGTACATGACTATAAGGAAACACAATTTTCTGGATGCAGCAGTATGCACAAAGCCTATGAAAGTCCAACTCAGACCAAATCACAGTGAGGAGAGGGGAGTTGGGCATGAAATCCCATTCCAAGCCATGAAGCTATTGGAAATTGTTAGTTACTGAGATAGGGAAAGCAAGTTTCCTTTAGAAGTAAGGTCCTTGGTAAGTCCCCTACTATTCAGTGGATAGTCTGCCTTTAACCACATATGGAAGAACATTTAAGTAGCACAAATTTTGTCTTCATGGATTACAAACAAACAAACAAACAACAAAAAATGCCTACAAAAAATAAAATAAAAATTTAAATTGACTGGAAAGGGAAGAGAGTTAAAATGGGAAGGGTTAGATGAATTTGATGTCTATAATCAAAACACATTATATAACATTATATTTACTAAGTTATTATACCCAGTCAAGATATAATGAGAACATTTTAAGTCTCTGTGGCAATTCTTTAATATCTGAATGCTCCAACATGAAAATTCAATTAAAAGACACATTTTATTTTGTCTAAAATAACTACAAAATTATTACTTTAAATACATATCTGAGCAGAGAGTTATAATGATAATGTTATTTGCCACAGACTTGAAGTAGAGAACTTAGTATCTTTCTTTGAACTCTGTCAGACAAATATATATTTTGCTTCAATTTCTAATTAAGCTTTATACAGGCTTCAGTAGAATATCAGGTCAAATCCCATCAAGTAACAATGATGTCAATAATGATAATGATATTGCAATTGAATGTTTGTCGTCTGGAACTAAGTAGTCATATCATTGGTACTGAGGATAGAAATCAGGAGGATATTAAGACATAAGTTTCACCTAGCGTCTTTCATTAGTGTCAGAATAAAATTCTTCATTGGAATTTGCACCACTGCTAGTATTTCATTTTATTACTTTTACAGAGGACAAACAGCCATGTAATTAGAGTGTATTTGCACTATTTCATGCTTATTTGTAGGCTGAAGATTAGATACCAATTGGATGTTATCATTTAATGGCAAATATAATTACCATGAAGCTTGTCCTCTGCATCTAAGTGTTTTTGTATTTCAGTGGTGTTACAACTATGTGATGCTTTCATTGGGTTTATATTTGTATTATTATTTAATAATTATATGTACATAATACGTAATAAGATCATTTCAAGCTACTGTGGAAATGAATCCGTTATACCTAACAGAAAATAAATATTTTTAATATAGGACTTTCTATTTTATGCTTATTTTCAATGCAAACTATCACAATCATATCTGGATTGTTGAAAATATGCACAGGTGTGGCTTAAAGAATTTGAAGTTTCCTTTAATAATATTATCTGCAATATATACAACTTATCTTCAAAGTGCCTTCATAGGGATTAAACTTCATATAATCTTGATCTTAACAAGAAGGGCAATTAGGAGTCCCTTTCAACAGAAGGGAATTTGGGACACAGAGGACTTGTGTTCATAACCTCTAAAGAAAAACTATTGTCTTATAATTCATAGATACTATCCTTCAGTTTAGTTATCTGTTATGGGGGTTAAAAGGCAGTATGATCCTTATTTGAAGATCATATCTTTAGCAATCATTAATTCACACTGAATTGCCAAAAGATGTGCAATCTGGCCTAATTGGTACAAAACTGAATGTACTGAGAAAGTTGAAATTAAAGGTCAAGATCACTCAGGGGTCCCTGAGTCAGAAGGAAGACAGATGAACTAGACATACATGGTAGTCACCATGAAGATATATGTGAAGTCAATGAGAAATTGCATGTGCTGTGTTAGATGAGCTACAAGTCTTTCCAGGTTTATGGTATGATGGACTATGTTTAACAAACAGGTCTCCAGGGTCAGCAAAGCCGATATTTGTAGCATTTGCTGATTTTCATGGTATACATTATCTTACTAGGGTTGATTTCAAGTTAACAAGTGGTGTGTCTTATTGTGCAGTTTGGAAGAAAAAGGTAAAAGCATGGGCTTCTGTAGTATTTCCACATGCAGACATGATAGATATAAAATATGCAACTATTAGATGATGAGTATTGACTATATTTTATATATATTTCTTAATTATTATCACAATTTCATTTTAAATAATGTCTTCGTTTATCCACTGAGTTGCCAATTTCTCAGGATCATGATTTCACAGAATGTAGAAAAATCTACATGCGTGGACCTTATTTTAATTTCCTGGGCCCGCCATAATAGAGCAGCACTGGGTAAGTGGCTTGGATAATGGAAGAGTGTTGTCTGACTTTCTGGGAAAGGCATCATTAGGGTGGGTTCCTTCAAGAACTGTGAGGACAAATGTGCCCATGTACTCTCCTAGTTTGTAGAGGCTTGTCAGCAAGTCTTTGGTGTCCATGGGCTTCCGTGTTTGCATGGCTACGGTAATGCTGGTATCTGTCTACCCTAATGACTTTATCTTAACTTATTACATGTATAGTGATCTTTCACAAAGTTACTTTCCAAGATAGTGAGGGATGGAGTTCAGTATACAAGGTTTGCTGGGGACATGGCTTGACCTAACATATGCTTTGACATTAAGAGTTTCTCCTCTCCTCTTAGCACAATACTTTTCTCCTCATGAAAGAAACTGACAATAAGTACTGGTTCTCTAGACCCAGTGACTTTTCCACACAACCTCCACATTTCTGTTTCTGTATCAATGTAATATAGGTAATAAATAGCCTACAGGGTTGTTTTGTGGATTAAATAAAATCACATGCTAAGATTACAGCATCATTTCTGCTATAAACCAAGTGCTCAATGAAGGCCAACTGTCTTGTTCCTGATAATTTTGCTCTTCCTGGTGCATGGTGTGCTTGCATTTCTGTGAACTGGAGTGTCTATGGTCCCAAACTCCTAGGAACCAAGGGCTTTCCTTTCATCCATTTTTATCACCGGCATGTGTCTGTTACTCAGTGTTGAGTGGATGAAACTACATGTTTCTAATGCTAATATTTTATGATTATTGAATAAAATACTGTAATGTTTGTCCTCAGTCTTTTAAAAATACATTTTTATTTAGGAATATATATATATTAAATATATATAATAAATATAATTTATTATATGTATATATAACATATATATATATAATTTTTCCCCATACACATTGAGTATTGTCATTGTTTAGGTTGATGGTACTGTTAAGATTTCATGGGTACAACTCTTTGTCATATATAAAAGACACTATCTCATGAAACACACTCTAGTTCTCTGGCTCTTGTGATAATTCTGCTCAGTCTTCCATGATGTTGTGTGAACCTAGGTATAGGAGTAGTGTTGTAGATGTATCAGTTGGGGATGAGTACACCACAGTCAGTTGTTTTCTGCTCTTTAACATTAAAGCCACTAGTGGTCTTCATGACTTATTCCATCTTTCAGAAGTTTCGATGTTATCTTTGTGTACAGTTCCTGAAGTTTTAAAGATTGTGCTTAGCAGGGGAAATACATAAAGATATGCCTACTCTCTCTTCCTACAAGTGCTAGTCCAAATTCAGACTTTTACAGAACTACAGATCCATTTTTCTGAGATTTAAAATACTGTCAATTTTTATAAGTAAGTTAATTATTTTTTGAAATACTACTATTCTCACATTGACTTTCATATCAATTCCTGCACAAAAGAATGGGTTCTAATGTGGGGTTCAAGTGCTTCAGGTTCTTAACTTTTACTTGAAAGGAAAAAAAACAACCACTAATATTAGCAGCAAAAATTTAAAGAAGGTATATGTTTTAAGTGTTTGTAGTAAGACACACAATATATTTTACTAGGTAAACACTCTGATAACAGTATATGGTGTTTTATCAGCTAAATGGTTAAGGTCAAGTGACAATGTTCTATAGCATTAGGGAGGCACACTCTGGGAGTACCTGTAAGGGTGTTTCCAGAAAGCCTTAAACTGAGCAGAGAAGACCCATCCTCACTGTGGGTGGCACCATTTCAAAGGCTGTGGTTCCAGCCTGAATGTAAAGAGGGATGGAGAGAGCTTGCTGAGCTCTGGTATTCATGTTTCTTTGCTTTCTGACTGCTGACATAATGTGAAAAGCCCCCTCATGCTCCTGCTGTTGTCCCCTCAAACTTTGGAGCCTGAATAAAACATTCTTTTCTTAAGTTTCTTTTGCCAGAACAACAAGAAAACTAAGTCAACAGATTCCATTAAAGGACTTACCAAAATCAAATCTTTTGTGGAAGTACTTTGTATGAAAATAAGTGTATGGCTGGTGGCTTGGCATTCATCCATACCTTTCAACTATGCATCCTTCTAGATACAGAAAATATGAGAGGGGCCAGTTATTAGCTTTTCAGCCTCAGAACAGTTTTTCAGTGTTTTCTCATCCCTAAAATGGTATGAAAGTTGTTTATGAGGATGGATTAAGATAGTATAAATCCAACTCCTAACAATGTCTAACCCATAGCAGTGGCTTTAAAGCAGTAGACCTTTCTCTTTAACAGAACTAAGTGTTTATGTAACTTGAGGATAATTCTAACTATTTTAACAGATAGGAAAATAAAACATATATTGAGGAAATACCAGTGAAAATTGCTTTACAAAATTTAGAAATAGAAATTTACCCTACCTATAAAAATAGCAAGCCTGGACCTCACTATTTAAAAACAATTTTGTTACCATGGATGGGCATGTTAGCAATCAGGTCTTTCTATTGTCCTGCCCTCAGGGACCTAGCAACAGCAGGATATGTCATGATCAGCTACCAATATGAGACACATTTCCAAGTACCATATCCTCCCTATGCACATGTGCTATATTCTCTTGTAATGTGGGGGCCCCACACACCAGAGGAATAGGATAGAAAGGGGAAGGAATAGAGGGTGGGAGGGAGGGACTGGGAGGGAGGGGGGCTGTGATTGAGATGTAACTTGAATTAATAAACAAATATAACAAATCTATAAAAGGAAAGCCAGTGCTTCCTCACTCCAACTTCTTTCCCTTCTACATTTACTCAGAGGCCACCTCTGCATACTCCCCTCCACCAATAAACCTCTCATGTGAGCTCTGCAGCATGGTGTGACTTTGGGGCATCCATTGCTTAAATCATAAGCAAGGGAAAGCTCCAAAAACCTCAACCCTAGACAAAAAAACTACAGACGACTTAGGCATGCACAGAATGGGTGACATAATCTTCTCCTGGGAAGAGCATACTAATTGTCTATCCAATATCAAATGGTCAGCCTAAAAAGCATATACCTACAAATAACATTATACAGACTGACTAGGCTGTATTTATATAATTTATATAATGTAATCACATGTAAGTAACAATAATTAAAGAAAGGCAATGATTTTGAAAGAGAGCAAAGGGGGAAGTACAAAGGGAAGAGGGAATTATGTAATTATATTATAATCTCAAAAAATAAAAGTATTTCTTTCTATGACTCACACTAAAAGCAACAATTTTTTGAATTTCTGTGCAGAGAAATTGAAAACGGACACAAAGTTTCCTTGTTAGGTAACTACTGAGTAGAGTGCATGACAAACTTTAAAACCAGCAGCATTAATGTTATTCCAACTCTCTTTAAAAACAATTGTAAAAATTCTGTACATTTGTGTCCTGCTTTACAGTTGAAAAAGAGCTCTCATATACATTATCTGCTTTAAAAGAGACTAGAAGGCGCCTCCTGCCTTGATTGATGTTTATGAATGTTCTTCTTCCCCCAGGGCTGCAGTCATCAATAGTCAATGAGAAGCAAGACAGCCTTTTTGGAAATGCATTGCTGCCAGGTAACTACATTAGCTCACTGCTGTTGAATAGAGCATGTATTAACTGTGCCACAGGACATCATCCATAGTAACTAATGAATATTTGAATTTCTGTTCCTTGTGGAGCAGTGTTTGAGACACATTCCTCTCTGCTTATCTACTTGCCTCCCTCAAGATCTAAATCCTCAATTAGATTCTGCAGGACAGCTCTAGACATTTCACATAAACACAAAAAAAAAATCACATTAAATAGACTTTAAGTCCTAAAGAAAAAAAATTGTATAGGAAACATAAACAGGTAAAATACTGCATGGGGCAATGATTATACTGCTCTGAGGCAAAATTGGCCTTATTTGCTGATGTCATGAGGGATACCTTTCATCCCTGTATAAAGAAGTTTTTATGTAACAGTTGATATACTAATGAAATCTCAGTCTAAGGAAACATTTTTATTCATTTATTTGTGTGTGTGTGTGTGTGTGTGTGTGTGTGTGTGTGTGTGTGTAGGTTTATATATGTGTGTGCTGTATGTGTACATATGTGTATGAATGAGTACAGGTACACTCACCTATGCATTTACATATGGACACCAGAAGGTGACATTAGATGTCTTAAAAATCTCTTTTTCCATCTTTTCGTGTAAGACAAAAGTCTTTCATTGATTCTAGAGCTCACAAACTTGGCTAAACGGGGCTAGCTATCAAGCTGTCTGTGTTCACCTTCCCTAGCACTATGGTTGCCAATGTGTTGCTGTGTATGGCTTTCAAGTAGGTGCTGAGGATCTGAATTCAGATCTTCATTCCTGTACCTCTTGAGCCATCTTCTCAGCCCAGTCTGAGAAAATATTTAACAGTCTGGAATGAGACAGAAATCTCTTTAGTGGGCTTCTGATGCTCTTTAGGAATCTGGGATAGATAATTTTTAAAGTATTTTCAGACTCCAGATTCTGTTTTAGAGCCACTATTTCATCTTCTTAAATTCCCTTTATATTTTTAAGAAATTGAAGAAGATATGAAAAGACAGAAAGATCTCCCATGCTCATGGACAGGTAGGATCAACATAATAAAAATGGCCATCCTACCAAAAGGAATATACAAATTCAATGCAATTGCTATCAAAATACCAACACAATTCCTTACAGACCTTTAAAGAACAATTCTCAACTTCATATGGAAAAACAGAAAGCTCAGAATAGTTAAATAAATTCTGTATAAAACAAACAAACAAGTGGAGGAATCACTATCTCTGATTTCAAGCTATACTACAGAGCAATTGTAATAAAAACAGCATGGTACAAGTACAGAAACGGTCTGGTTGATCAATGAATTCGAATTGAAGACCCAGAAATAAACCCATACACCTAGAGTAACTTAATTTTTGATAAAAAAGCCAAAATTATACAATGGAAAACAAACCATTTTTAACAAATGTTGCTGATCTAACTGGATACCAATAGGTAGAAGAATGCAAATAAACCCATATTTATCACCTTGCACAAAACTTAAGTCCAAATGGATCAAGGACCTAAACATAAAACTGTATATGCTAAATCTAATAGAGAAGAGATTGGGGTAAAACCTCAAACTCATTGACATAGGTGACAACTTCCTGAACAGAACACCATATCTCAGGTTCCAAGGTCAACAATCAATAAATGGGACCTAACGAAACTGAAAACTCTGTAACGCAAAAGACACAGCTATTAGAACAAATCGACAGCCTACAGATTGGAAAAATATCTTATCCAACACCATATCTGACAAAGGGTTAATATCCAAAACATATAAAAAACTCAAGAAATTAAACACCAAGGAATCAAATAATTCAATCAAAAAGTGGTGTACAGAGCTAAATCGAGAATTCACAGAGGAATTTCTAATGGCCAAGAGACACAAGAAGAAATACTCAATATCCTTAGTCATCAGAAAAATGCAACTCAAAAAGACTCTGAGATTCCATATCACACTCATCAGAATGGTTAAGATCAAAAACTCACATCACAGCACATTGTGTCAAGGTTTTGCAGAAAGGGGAACACTCCTTCATTGCTGGTAGGATGCAAATGTGTACAACCACTATGGAAATCAGTCTGGTGATATATTAGAAAACTTGGAATAGCTCTTCCTCAAGATCCAGTCATACGACTCTTGGACATATATCCAAAAGATTCTTCACCAAACCACAAGGACATTTATTCGACTATGTTCATAGCAGCCTTATTTGTAATAGCTAGAAACTGGAAACAATCCAGATGTCCTCCAACTGAAGAATGGTTTTAAAAAACTTACATTTACACAATGGAATAAGAATGGTTTTAAAAAACTTACATTTACACAATGGAATACTACTCAGCTATCAGAAACAAGGAAATCATGCAATTTCCATCCAAATGTATGTAACTATAAAAGCTCATCCTGAGTGAGTTTTCTGAGACCCAGAAAGATACACATTACATATATTCACTTATAACTGGATGTTAGCCATAAAGTACAGGATAACTGTCCTACAATCCACAGACTCATAGGGACAGCAACCTAGCATAATGATCCTATGTGAAATTCCATTCAGCAGAAGATCAAAACAGATGCTGAGACACACAGTCAAACATTAAGTGGAGCTCTGGGAGCCATATGTAAGAGAGGGAGGAGGAATAGAGAGACCTGGAGGGTTCAAGATGAACACATGAAGGTCAACAGAACCAACTAAACCTAAGCCCCAGAGACTTACAGAGACTGAAACACTAACCAACATAAGAAGAAAAAAAAGTTTAGATTTGACCTAGACTCCCCTATACAAATATAGAGGATAGTCGACTTGGTCCTCATACAGATCCCTTAACAAGTAGGGGTGGGTGGTCTCAGTCATAGATTTTGTTACCTGTTAGTGGGATACTTTACCTTAGTGGAGCTGCCAAGTTGGGCCCCAGACCAAGAAGAAGCTCTTAGCCTTCATGTGACTGATGAACTGAGGGGGGCTGGTATGTGGGGCTCCTCCACACTGGAGAAGTAGGATAGGTAGGAGAGGAAGTAGAGTGTAGGAGGGAGAGATAGGAGGGGGGAAGGGAGGGGCTGTGATCGAGATGTAACTTGAATTAATAAATAAATGTATTAAAATTATTTTTAATTGAAATACTATATTATTTCATCCTCCTCCATATCTTTCTTTCAACATTTCTTTTGTCTCCAGACTCCAACCTACTCCTTCTAAAATACATGACATTTTAAAATTATTATTGTTAAACACATGGAGATAAAACAAATACAATTTGATGAATCCATTTACTACTGCATGTATATATTTTAAAGGATGACTACTTGGATAATCAAATAAAGGGTTCATCCCTGGGGAACACTAATTATCCTCCTAGAACTCATTAATTGCCTAATCTAGGGGTGGGTACCCATGATATTATCCCCATGCATAATCAGGTGTTAACTGGTGTTAAAATTGCATGGATAAGTGGAGCTCTCCCTCCTCAGCAAAGATGATTCATTTTGCAGTAGATAGCATTGTAGAAAGTCACAAGTGGTAATAATGCAGCAAATAATGGACTGTAGGTGCCTAGCTCAAGTTGATTCATCTACAAACAACTCTACACCTAAGGCTTGAGGACCAGGAAATGTGCACAGAGATGTGTCTTCTAGATAAGATAGGGAAGGCACACTCGTGATATCTGAACAATATTGTTGCTTAATATTTTATAAAGTCACCATATAATCCATTATATTTTTAATTATATCAAATAGTCTTCATGGTCTGGTCCCTGAAAACTGAGACAAAACAAACAAAACACTACATTATATTCTCTAGGAGTATTTGTAGGAGTCCTGACAAAATTAATTATAGGGACTGAACTTCTCTGAAGCAGACTTCCTCAGTTATCCTTCATTTTATGGTTACATATGATTTATTCATTATTATCTATTATTTGTAAATTCTAGAAATAATTATGCTCTTGACATTTTCCCATCTAAGCTCCTCAAGCTTCAGCCTGAGCCTAGAATTCATCAGGCCAGCTCCAGTTAATGGCTCCAACACTTCTTAGAAAAACTTCCTAGTCAGCTCCCCATCAGAGGACAAAAGTTCTTCATGGAACTGGGTGGAGTCCAAATGGCAATGTCTGTCACTCATATCACCCATTTCTAGGAAACAGTGTCAGAACTGCTCATATTCTTTTAGCTGCATACGCTATTAACAACATATTAATATGCCAATGATGTAGGTGAGTTGTGGGTGAACAGGAAGCATCTCTATTTGAAAGAAAAAGTGAGAAAAGGCAAGCATGCTCTGGAAGATGGTAAGGGATAGGAGCTTGGTATAGCATTCTGAGGGCAAACAGAAGACGTTCTGTGCCTCATGGAAAACAGATAGAAGCAAGTTGAGGAAAAACTTAAAACTAGAGAGGTAGGCAAAAAGGGACTATTTAGACCTATGCTGGCTAGTAGCCAGAGTCATTTGGGATGAGTGGAGTCTCAGTTGAGAAAATATTTGCACCACCAGATTGGCCTGTAGGCAAGCAAGCCTGTGGAACGTTTTTTTAATTATTGGTTTATGGGGGTGGGCACAGCTCACTTGGGGAATTACTGTCCCTGGGATGGTGGTCCTGGATTGCATAAGAATGCAGGTTGAATAAGCCATGTGGACCAAGCTGGTAGACACTATGCCTTCATGGGCCTCTGCAGCTGTTCCTACTTCCAGATTCTCTGCCCTGACTTCCCCAAATGACGTATGCAAGCTGTAAGGTGAAATAAGCCCTTCCTCTTCAATCTGCTTTTGCTTATGTGTTGCATCATAGAAATAGATACCCTAATTAAGACAGACCTTACATACTACAGGCTTGAAGCAAAGTTACAAAATGGCTACTGGGGGAAGTGCATTAATTCTAGAATCCTGAGAAGTATGTATTACCTACATCAGGCTGAACAGATAAAATTAGGTTTGTCTCCCAATGTCTTCTTTTTTTCTCGGCACCATTATTTTCTCATGTTTTGATGTTATAGGCTGTATTTACTTGTATATTCATTTTCTTAGTATCTAGCTCCTTTATTAGACTATAAACTACAAAAGTGGTGATCTTGTCCAATCAGTTTAAAACATCTCTCCAGTGTTTAGCACAGTATTTGAAAATATATGTGGGAGCTTAATACATTTTGATTGAAGCAATTAAGGGGTAGCAGCATTTATAGTCTGATATCTCCACACCAAGTATGGAAAGTGCTTTAAGAGAGTCCATTGGGGGCTGGAGAGATGGCTAAGTGGTTAGGAGCACTAGCTCCTTTTCCAGAATTACCAAGTTCAATTCCCAGTAACCACCTGGTAGTTCAAAACCATCTGTAATGGGATCTGATTCCCTCTTCTGGCCTGCAGTCATACATGGAGATAGAGCTCTCATAGATATAAAATGAAGAAAGAAAGAAAGAAAGAAAGAAAGAAAGAAAGAAAGAAAGAAAGGAAGGAAGGAAGGAAGGAAGGAAGGAAGGAAGGAAGGAAGGAAG
>CAJQZJ010034466.1:1318886-1408636 GCA_907164525.1 Lophiomys imhausi | reverse complement strand
GGAAGGAAGGAAGGAAGGAAGGAAGGAAGGAAGGAAGGAAGGAAGGAGGAGCCATTGCAGGAACTGGAAGAGAGTAATCTCTAGCATGAATCCCTTTTCCCTAATTAACAAGAAAGTGGCCCTTTAGTGCAAGTGCAAGGTACAGGACAAAAATGGCCTACTTTCCTTCTGATTCTTGGATGTTTCGGACCCATGTTAGTGTGATTCCAGGTGCCAAGTCAAGGTTGGCTGGCTGAATGCCATGACAGAGAGATGTGAACCTTTTGCATATATTTTTGAACACAGAAATTCAAGTCCTCTTAGGCAGAAATGAAGAGGTTTTAGTGTTGGAACCTGAGCCCATTTGTCATAGAGCATCATCTGAGAGCTGCGTTAGTTGCACAAATGCAATGTGCAATTTAATTAAGCAGACATTTGGAAATTACAAAAACTCCAATTGGATACTGTACTAAATCCTCAGTCACCAAAAGTGAATGGCACTATGCCCAGATTTGGTTCTGGTCCATCAATATATATCTCCCTGCTCCATCACAGTCATTTATTTTTTCACTTTAAAACTCTAAGACAAATCTAGAAGTTTCCCTTTTATATCCTACTTTGTAAATTGTATTTAATTGACTTCGGTAGAGAGGACTGAACAGGTACTCCACACACAGTTACTCCCTCTACACTGTTCACCTCACTTTGAATAGACTGTAATTCTTAAATTAATTTTTTTTCACCTCATAAACTGTCACTTTAACCAATAAATGCATTTAGCTTCTTTTCCCATCAGTGCAGAAGTCTACTTTCAACAAGAAACTCTTCTTCAGAGTTGACTCTTAAAGAGTTTGGTATTGGTTATTGCTGTCTGGAGCTAAAACAGAAAAAAAAAACTATTGTATTTGGGAATGCGCATTTCTAATGTTATTAAAACAGTGGGAATGTGTGCTTGCACAGGTCAGTAGAGAGAAGATCATTCTCACCATTCAGAAATTCAGGTGGAAGATTCCAGCTATGTAAATCCGACCAGGACCTGTGACTACTGTGAAGATTAAGCTATGAAGAAAGCAATTGCTTTATTAGGAAGCCACAAGTATTAGATGGCACTTTACTCAGTGACAAGAATTAATGTGATTCCTTATAGTAGCAGGATGAAAATTTATAGGAATTTGGACATCCTAAAACACAATGAACTTTAAAGGGCACAGAATTTTCTATAGGGAATTCCCCAAAGCATATAAGTATCTATAGAATGAAATGATTCATCACTGCCATGGAAAATGAACAACAACAACAACAAACAACAAAATGACCAAAACCCAGAGCTGTGGAGCTAATTTGAGAAGATAGTAAGATATCAGACACGTCTTAAAGGAAATTAGTCAGCTAGTTTACAATTACTTTCCATACAGTTTTTTTTAATAATTTATTTTTTATTTCTTCAAGTTCCATCTCAATCACAATCCCCTCCCTACTCCCCCCTCCAGTCCTACCCTTCCACCCTCCTCCCCCTCAACCCCCCCATCCTCTTCCCTTCTTCTTCTTTTTTTTTTTTTAGTTTAAGGTATTTCTTTTTTCCCCCCAACAGCTCTCCCTTTCAGTCCAAAAAATGGTTCTTTTTCTTATAACTATAAATACAATACAAAACAACAGAAATAAATAGGCCACAATTATAAGAGTTATATGGCTTAGCATACATTCCCAATGTCCAGTCCATATGTATTTGGCACCTGACTTTAACATTCTACTATCTAACCATCTCCATGAGTTTAAAGTTCTATATCTAACTCAGCTTTCATACTAATTTGCCTCATAATTTTAAAGCACTTTTCATACATTTTATTTTATATTTGCCTTGTGAAAGGGTTAGTTAAAAAATAATTCTAGTTGTTGAGAAGGAAAGAATATTAAAAATTTGGACTTTCTGAATAAATGAATTTGGGTCTTTGGAATTTGAATTATGAGAGTTTAAAAGTGTGGCTGGGAGATCTTTCTTCTCACACATTCTGAGCTCATCTGGGAAGCTCTGTGGTGGTAAGAATGGTTATAACTTCCTTGGCAAGTTATAGTTGTTGGAGAAAAGCAGAAACTAGTATCAGTGGGGGCAGGCGAGATTTTGAGGGGCACTTGGAGAGGGGAGATCAATTAACTCTCCCCAACTGTAAGGAACTGGTCTCTCTTGATCCGGCAGTAGACTTCAGCTAGCAGCCAAGCTTCTTTTCAGTGAGTGAAATGGATTGCTGCACTGCAGTACCAAAGAGGAGACCCGCCCTGGTCTGGCATTCATAGAGAGAGAACTTTTGTAATGATGCTATGGATAAAGGACTGCCATCCTTTGCAGCAGAGGGAAGTACAAATAGGGTGCCTCGGAGCTGATCTCTTGGACCCACTTCACCTCTGAGCAGGTTTGGAGCTTTCAAGCCCCTTGAAGTTTTTAAAAGGCACTGATTTCAGTGTGAGATGTTTGCTGTACTGTGCTCAGCTGGAATGAAACGACGGGGAGGAAAAGTAGCTTCTTTCTTGCATTCAGAAAGCAGAGACCAAATGAATAGATTCTACTCCAACTGATTGCGTTTGTAGTTTTTGAAAAGAAAAAGAAAAAGCTAAGAAGTTTAAATCCTATTCATGAAGTTCACAAAAAACAAAACCCAGTCAAAGAAGGACTCTGAGAAGTGCATGCATCCATACAAGAGATGGACAATTTAAAACAAGCTTCATTAAATAAATCCCTTTCAAACTGTCTGCTTAGTAAAATTCAGTAGTTCATATGACTGCATTATTTTAAAGGCTTCTTTCTTTCTATTTTTTTTTTTTACCACAGACTAGTTTAAATGAATTTTTTTTTTATAATTTGGGAAGTTTACAAAGATATGTTGGTTCATTGAGTTAAACACAAAATACTCTCCTATTTCCTCTTTAAGGAATAGAAAACACTGCAGTGCTTCTTGCCTGACTGCCAATTATCATCATGCTGCTTAACACGGAGCTCCACAGAAGTGTTGACGGGTGAAATCCGGTTATTTTTTATTTCCTTGCTCACTCTGCACATCTGACATCTCCACTTGGTCTCTTACGCAGGACACTGACAGAGCTCTTGCTCGCCTCTCTTCCGTTTCTCCTCTACTCATGTAGAACCCTCTGCTTTTTACCATCCACTTAATTCATGAAATGATTTAAATCTTGTTCAGCTACTTGAACCTCCTTTACATCCATCTGCTTTAGCATTCTTGGGCTTGGTCTGAAGGGCTCTAGAGGTCAGGGAATTGGACATTACTTCACTTTGTACAGGATCCAAAGGAGCACTGTATCAGTTCTGTGTTTAACAAAAGCTTTTAGAAAATGACGACAGAGGTAAGCAGATGCCATTCCAGCTACATATGGAGACCCTTGTAGAGAGTGGGTCAAATGTGTAAGACATTGTCTGTTGAAATGTACATTTAAGGTGATGGATTGGCTACTTCAGGATACCAAATTACCTGCTTGATGCTTAGGAACAGAGTTACATTTAATTAACTGCTCAGAAACTGGCATTAGGCTGAATCATTAATGCACAGCGAAGTATCACTTTTATTTTAGTTTTTAATCCATGAAAAATAAACCATACAATGATTGGGACCTAATATTTTGTCAATGAATTAGAAGTTAATTAAAGATAATATTTAAGTAATTTTTGTAGTTAGTACTTCATGTGTATGAGCATTCAGCAACAAAAGGTTCCCATTTGTATTATGTACACTAGAAGACATATATATATCTTCTAAGAAACTGGAAGCTGTTGTAAATATCCCAGAATTGCCCAATATGCTGAGAAGGGAGGTCATAACTGACATTTCAAGATCCCTAACCTACCATCTGAATTATTGCATAATAGCTATGACACTTGGTTGCTTTTATTTCCCAGCTCCATTATTCTGCGATTTCAATATGTTAGTAGGTACAAACACTAAGACATCATGAAGAAAAGAATGCAGCTCTTCATCGGCTGTGCTACATGTTGTGTGGGAACTCTGTGTCCCCTGAGTGATGCTACAGAAAATGTCATTTGGGGAGATGATGGATAATGGTTAAAATCAGAATGAATTCAATGCTTATATTACTGAAAGTTGAGTAATGGAAAGATAGGAGGAGCATACAGGGTCTGAATGTGAGTTAAACTGGCTTTCTTCAAAATTTGTAGAATTTGCCTTTCAGCATAAGCTGCTACATCTTCGTGCCCCATACACCCCCCCCCTTTTTTTGTCCTCTTCATTCTTCCTATTATTATTACTAAGTGACTTGAGTTTAAGGATGACTGAAACCTACGTTTGAAAGGAACTTTGGACAACTTCATCTCTCAATCTATCTCACACTACTACAACCTACAGTACATCTTTTATTTGTCCCATCAGGTGCAGGTGCTGTTTCTTTCCCTTAAAGAAAACAGTGTTAATGTCCTCATGGGCCAGGACACTGGGCAACTTGGCTGCTGTAGGGGCCCAGTTCCAGTGCTTTGTGTTGGTCCGCCCTAACATCTTCTCCATCTGTGAGCTGCTGGAACACTTGGAGTCCTGCAGAACCAGATATAGCTGTGGAATAGTGCAAGTCTTGGGCCTGCCAGTCAGCCCATGAAGTTGCTATGACGGCAGCTAGCGTTGCTTGCTCTGATGGCAGATGGAGAACTCGGGACACTTGTGCTGCTTGAAGGCTACAAGCACAAAGGTCGAGCCCCATGAGCCTCACGGTGGCTGACATCGAGGGTGGGGTGGTGTGCATCAGCCTGGAATCTCCCACCACACAACGTGCTGAGTTCTGAGTGGTGGAGAGAAGGAGAAATAGAGATACTACAGCCATGACACGTGAAAGAACATGTCGTTGCCGAGTAGGGCAGGCAGGGTGGTATGCAACATCCTGGAGCTTGTGCGCACACTCAGCCTCCCAACTTGCTGCCCAGCCACATGATTGCTATAGCTTTGAGCAACGACAGGATGTCCAAGATAAAGAATGGTTATTTTTCTTGATTGGACCTCCTTGAAAAGCCGTCATGGTCCATACAGCTCCAGGAGGCCATATTGGTATCCTTAGTTCCTGATGCAGCCCCAATCCCTGTTGAAGCCAGAGGTTCATGTGTCTGTCTGTATTCTGGGTTGCCACAGGAGGCCATGTTGATGTCTGAGGCCCCTGCTACCACTGGAGGAAAAGTGTGTGTCCATATTCTGTGCTATCACAGAAGGCTATGTTAGTGTCTATGTTCTGGGTTGGCACCAGACACTACTATGTTGAAGTGTGTGGCCTGTTCAGCCACCAGAGGCCGTGTTAATACCTGTGGTCTGTACCATTGCTGAGGGCTATGTTGGGGTCTGTGGTCCCCTGAAGCTAGGGGTTGTGTTAATGTCCATGGCCTGCATTACCATCAAAGGCCAGGCAGATGTCTTTGGTCTATTCTACTACCTAAAACCATGCTGATTTGCATGACGCTTGCTGCAACAGGGCACCATGTTGATGTCTGTGGCCTGTACTGCCGCCAAAGGCTGAAATGATATCTGTGGTCCGGACAGTGGCAGGGGGCCCTGTTAATGTCCGTGGTCTGTTCTGCCGGACACCATGGTGAGGTCTGTGGCACATGCTGATCCCAGAAACCATGTGGATGTCCACGGTCGGTGCTGTTATCAGAAACCATGTGGAAGTCAATGATCCATGCTCCTGCTGACCGTGAAAGGCAAGGAAGCTACATTTGTGGTGGCATCAATGATTGCCTACTCACAATTGAAAAGGGCATACATAGAAGGCTCTCGTGACAATCTTCCCTCCACTCAAAAGCAACAGCTTAGCCATAGAAGAGAACTTTTAAAAATTGTTATGAGGATACTGAAGTTTAGCTCTCTACAATTGATGGCTTCTGGCTGGGATATAGGTGGGGAAGAAGTGTTTTCTTCAAGGGGTTGGCCACTGGGAATTTGACCATGCTCCAGTGAGTCTATGGGCAAAACAAATTGGATTTGTGTGTATACTTTCTTTCTTCTTTTTTTTCCTGGGAGGGGTCACAAGGCTGGGGGGAGTAACTGGGAGGATTGGGAACTGAGTGTGATTCTGGTGCAATATATGAAAATTCCCAAATTATCAATAAAAGTATTATGTTGGAAAATAAATAAATTAATAAAAATTTATGACTATAAAAGGAAGAAAAAAGAAAGAAAGAAAGGAAGGAAGGAAGGAGAGAGAGAAAGGGAGAGAAAGAAAAAGAAAATAGTGTTATTTGCCATTTGCTAAGTGGACTAGTGGACTTTTCTTACTTTCAGTCTTTTCTCTCTTCTAGTGATTATTCCAATGTAGAAACACTTCAGTTGTCCAGGGTAATTTATAATTTCTGATTGAAATTATGTAACAAAGTAAAAATCTGATACTAAATTCTGGCTGATGGTTGTGCATGTCTTTAAAAACAGCAGGTAGGAGACAGAAACAGGCAAATTTTTGAGTTTGAGACCAACCTGATCCATGAGGATCAGGGCTACACAAAGAAACCCTGACTCAAAAAACAAAAAATGCAAAGCAAAACAAAACAAAAAAACACCCCCTCCTGAAATTAAATTCTTTTTTAAATATTTATTTATTACTTCAGGTTACATCTCCATCTCAGTGTCCTCTTTCCGCCCCTCCCAGTCCCAACTTCCCACCCTCTACCCTCTATCCCTTCCATCACACTCCACTGGAGAGGAGTGTCCTATATAACAGTCCCCTGCCCCAGTTCAGCAGTCATATGAGGGCCAAGAGCTTCCTCATACACTGGGGGCCTACAAGGCAGCACCACTAGGGCAAAGTGTCTCATTGACAGGAAACAAGTCTATGTTCCTGTTCCCTTTGGTGCACTGGTTGTAGTATAGTTGTCCTGAATTTTGGCTAAAATCTGACTATAAGTCAATAGATGCCATGTGCATCCTTCTGAGTCTGGGTTACTTTACCTTAACTAGACATTTAACTTGATTTTTTTTTTGACAGCACAATACATTCTCTCCTTAATATCCTGTCCCTACTAAAGAACTTTTATGAAGCCCTTAGATGTAATTTAGGTAGATTAGGAAGAGAATATATAATTCATATTTGGTTTTGAAGATTAAGGCAGACTAATTTTTAAAAGCAAAACTTGTACATCTTTTGAATAAGAACCAATTGACTAAGACCCACTAAGTTTCTATCTGCTCCAATGACTCCCTTCTCCAGGAAGGATGAATTGTATATCGGCTCCAGTGAGCTGCTGGAAAAGAGATTTATTTGACTTCTGTACCACTGGGCCTATCTTCCCTTAATATTATCTACAATAAGAACATGGTATCTTTCCATGAGCTGTGAGTTTTCTATTGGCCAGTTTAGGGAGCTAGGTAAAAGTCAGTTCTATGCAGTGTGACACACAGCTGAATGCAAGGTAAAAGACAACAGCTACGGTATCAGTAAGAAAGAAAATAGTAGGATTTCCAGGCTAAGCTGTCCTCCAAGACAACCAGAGTAGAAATTTTTGATTGAGTAATGGTAAATATGTAGGGAGTTATGAATATAATCTTCAAACAGGATGTAAGAAATTTCCTGTATCCAGAACTGTGTTCTCAAGAAATCTGACTGCACTGAAAGAGCTGTTTGGGGGGGGGGGGTATATACACCTTAAGTTTAAAAAAGGTGATAGGAGGGCGAGGGGGCAGGGAGGAAGGAAGGAGGGTGGGGACAGTAATTAAGATGTAACTTGAAGAAAGAAAGAAATGTTGGGAAAAAAATAAGAATAAATAAATATATTCTACCATTCTATGGCTTACATTTTCTTGTTGGCATCTTTCATAGGGCAGGAAATTTTAATTTTCGACAGGACCTACTTATAAGTTCAATATTTCTCGGATCTTGCCTTTGGTGTATATCCAAAAGTTATTACTAAATCTAAGATTATCTACATTATATAATATCTTCCATGAGTTTGACAGTTTTGCTCTACACTTAAGTCTGTATACCATTTTGAGTCAATTTTTTTGTGAAGTTTATAATGTATTTGCTTAGATCTGTTGGGTTTTGCATGTAAATGTATAATTGTTCTAGCATTCTTTGTCAAAGATCAGTAGATCATGTTCATGAGATGCTGTTTCTGGGGTCTCTGTTCTGTTTCACATAGGTATATGTGTACTCCTGTTCTAGTACCACTCTCTCTTGCTTAACACTGTTTTTAAGTACCTCTTATTCTTGGAGGTGTCAGTCTTGACAACTTTTTTTTATTTTTTCAATATCATGCTGGTGTTTTGGTTCTTTTATCATTACATTTTCCCTTGTAGTAGGACTGATCTGGTTCTGGTGTTGATGGCTTTGCCATGTACATTACTTACCAATGTCTAAGAAAATGCATGGATACACATTGAATTTCTCTTACCTCTATTGATGCATGAGGATGCTACTGTTCCTCCACCTGGTGGTATTGTCTGTACTAACTCTCTTTCCAACGAAACAGTTAAAATAAAAATCAGAAAAAAAATTCATTAATATCATGCCTCTGGCTAAAATTGTGAAGGTGGAGGTTAAAGCTTTTCAGTAGCTCAAGTAACTAGTTCACTCCTGTATTTATAATAATTCAAATACTTTGTCTTTTTATGTTGAATCTAGGCACAGTGTCCATTTTAATAATTTCTTAAAACATTGTAATTTACTTTTATTTATTTTAATATAGCATTTCTCTAAATTGCTAAGGTTGATCGGGAACTCATTCTGTGTCCCAGGCAAATCTTGAGACTCAGATGCTCCTGCTTCAACCTCCCAAGTTGTATTCTTTAAACATGCTAAGGGTGCACCTCATGGATTTGACATAAGTTGTTCTTCCTGGTTCTAACATTTGTCCCACAAATACTTCATTATTATTCCTCCACTCCTTTAACTCATTGCTGGCTTATTACCTTCTAAGTAAACTTTTCCATATTGACTAACTTAAAATTTAAATTTGATCTTTCCTCATTCCAAATCCCTTTCTCCAATCTTTCACTTCTCCAAACCTACCGTAGGCTCTAGAATTTCAACCTATTACCATATTATGTTACTGGGTAATTTATTTCTCTATTGTATTTCCTGTTTTTTTAATATTTCTCTTCCATCTACACAATCTGGGGATTGTGTTTATATTTTTTTCCAATACTATAGCCAATAATCTAGTGCCTGGTATATAGTTATTCACAAAATATTTATTGAATCAATTAGTAGAATACAATAACAATTTTTTAGCAAAATAAAAATCAACATTTACATGAAGACATGAACACAACACTTCTAGAATATTTACATCAAATATGACAGTTGAGACTATATATGAAATATGAAGTCAAAATAAACTTATTTAAGCAAGAAGCAACATGATCAGTCAATTTCTACAGCAATCGATCAATCAAATGGTTATTACTTTTATCCTTAATAGCTTGTAAGTAGATAACAAGATCTGACAATGTTTCTGACTAATATAATGACAATAATTTTTAGATTGGCATATTTTTATTTTTGTATATTTCTGTGTTATTTCATTACTTTATAATGAATGTCATCACCATTTAAAATCTTAAAGAAAAAAATAAAATTGGCTTTATCTGTCTCTCCTAAGAATTTCATGCCTGTGAATTAATACTAATTAATGTAATATGAGAAAATATAGATTATTATTTGTTATTTTATATTATTCTATATTTAAGACAAAACTCATTATCCTGTCATGATCTTCATCATCTCATGATTTAATTTGCAGGGTTAACCACTCACAAACTTTGCAAATGTTTCTGGTACTGATCTACACTTTTTTAAATTTGGAATTTATTCTACATCTTAGATACTGTATATTTATTTTCTTATTTATCAATAGAGTCTTTCAGCTCCATCCTTACTTTCTCCCAGTTATATTACGGTATTCTCTGCTATTTTATCCTATAGTTATATTGTAATTTTTAAAACACATAAATACTTAATGTATACATTTCAGTGGCTATATACTTGTTTATGTTTGGACCAATAAGCTACCATGACATTTTTTTTCTCTCATGTTACCTTTTAGTTTTCCTGGAGTTAATAATTGCTTAATTGCAAGAGTTGACTTAGTTTCCTACCCATTTATCCCTATATTCCAAACTGTTTGGATAGGTTAATCAAAATCCTATTAATAATTCTTAAATACATCTGTACAAGCTTGAGGCCAGTCTGGTCTACAGAGTGAGTTCCAGGACAGCCAAGGCTACACAGAAATTCCCTGACTCAAAACAACAACAACAAAACACAAACACAAAAATAATAATAAAATTAAGAAGTTCTTAAATGCCGGATCATAATTTCCATCAATTATAACTTTTAACTTATGAGTTTATTATAAACTGGAGGCATACATTCTTCTATTATTTAACTCCTTTTTAATATTTAACTTTTAAATATTATTTTGCATATTTTGAAATGTATTGTATTTGTTTTTGTGCACGTATGTGCCATGAAGTGAGTGTGGGAGTCAGAGGATTTTTGGGAACCCATTCTCTTCTCTCATCCAAATCCAATTTTCCATTCTAATTAATCCTCAGCTCTGTAACATACCACTTGTGAAGACTCACCACCTTCTTTGACACTGTATCCAGTGAATCACAAGATCCCCTCTTTACCCATTCTTACCTTTACCTTAGTGCCTAGCTCCAGCAGACATTCTCTTTTACCCCAACAGCAAAGGATGCCAGAGAGGCAAATAGGCAAGCAGACAGGGAGGCAAGATGTAGATCTTCACACTACCTCTTTCTCCACATCCAATCCCTCAGTCTCATCTCCTGCTCTGGAGAAGACTACCTGCTGTGGCCTCTCTTCACCTCCTGCCCCCATTCCCAGAGTACTAAGGATATCCTGGTGGAACATTTTGCTTTCTTCCCTCCTGTAGACCCACTCCCTCATCAGTCCCTCTTCTAGAACAACACCATTCTTAAGTGTCAGTTCCTGGAAGAACTCTATGCAGAACTCCCAGTGGCCACACCTATCAGGATCCTAGAATAATTTCCTACCAAGCACAATACACTCATCACACTAGACTAAGAATCAAAGAGCACAACAGAAGCCAAGGAACAAACACCTAACCAACAAAGACAAAATTAGGTATCAACACCTAGAATTTACAATCATGTCAGTCCTAAATGTCTAGACACAATCAGTAACAGTCAGGACAGTATGTCTCTACTAGATCCCAACATCCCTACTACAGTAGGTCCTCAATAGTCCAACATAGCTGAATCATGAGACAAAGCCATTAAAATAACATTTATGATTATAATTGAGCTCCATAAAGAGGAATTTTATAAGTTGTTTAAAGAAATCTATGTAAACACAGTGGAAAAAATGAATAAAAGACTCAAGACATGAAAAAGAAAATAGAATGAATTAAGAAAACTGAAAGTGAGGGGGATTGGAAAATGAAAGATTTAGAAACTTGAGCAGGAAACTTAGAGGCAAACCTCACTAACAGAATTATAGTGACGGAAGGTAGAATCTCAGATATTGAAGACATGATAGAAGGAATGGCTACATTGGTCAATGAAATGCTAAATTAAAAAAAAAACTGTCACACAAAACATCTGTGAAATCTGAGACATTATGAAAAGACCAGATCTTCGAATAATAGGAGTAGTGGGAGGAGGAGAAACCCATGTCAACGGCATAGAAAATATTTTTAACAAAATTTTCCTAAGCTGAAGGAGATGTCTATCAAGGTATAAGAAGCATATATGACAACAGATAGACTAGACCAGAAAAGTAATTCTACACGGAACATAATAATCAAAAGACTCAACTTATAGAACAAAGAAAGATATTAAAATATGCAAGGGAAAAAGACCAATATACAAAGACACACCATTTAGGGTAACATCTGACTTCAATGAAGATTATAAAAGCTTCTAAAAGCCAGAAGGTCATGGACAGGTGTTTTACAGACTCTTAGAGATCACATATGCTATGCAAACTACTATACCCAATAAAACTTTCAATTACCATAGATGGAAAACCGAAGACATTTCAAAACAATTAAATATAAGCACTATTCATCTATTAATCCAGGTCTATAAATGGTGCTAGAAGGAAAACTTCCAACCTAAAGAGTTTAGCTACACTCAAGAAAACACAAACTAGGATTTAAAAAAATCCAAGACCAGGAAATCAAAAGACAGAAAATGCGCGCACACACACACACACACACACACACACACACACACACACACACAGAGAGAGAGAGAGAGAGAGAGAGAGAGAAAGGGAGTTAGAGAGAGAGGGAAGAGAACACAGCACAATAACAAAATAACAATCAATAAATACTTCTCATTGATATCTCTTAACATTAATCATCTTAATATTCCAATAAAAAGACTAACAACTTACATCTTTTATGCATTTCATTGAATTGATAATTTCTTATTTTATATTTTAAATATTCAAGATCTTCATATTCTTTCATATCTTCCTTTAAAATAATATCTGATTTCTATTAGATAAAAGCATATTTATTCTTTTTAATTACATATGTTGAGTATAAATTTTGTTTTAAAGTAATAAATTACTTATTGATTTCAGATAAAAACTACTAAGGGAAGGTCAGTGATAAATCCTGCCCCTAATCTATTAGAATCACATCATTAACAGTGCTAGGGGAAACAACACATCATATCATTTTAGCTCATATGTAGAGCTGGTAACTAAATCTTGTCTTCTATATTTTGCAAATTTTGTGTTGTTCATCTATTTTATGTATTTTTTTGTTTGTTTGTTTCTGATTCTTTTGAGTTCCTGTTGATATGTTGTGGCTTTTTTTTTTTTTAATTTGGAGGGCTTACAAATGTTTCATTATTCTTCCTTACATACTCAAAAGCAAGACTCAGACTCTTGTAAGAGATTTTAAATGCGCTAGTGAGACTTTTGTTTAAAAAATTGTGTAATTAGTTTATTAAAAAAATATATGGAAGTCTGAAATTTGTAGGTTTTTCCCTCTCAGTATCTTTGTTTTCTCACACTCTATTCCTTTAGTCCATGGGTAAACAGCTATACATAAACCGCCAGCTGATAGAAAAACAGAAGGAAATGGCAATAAAACAGCCTCTATTTGAGATATCTACTTTCCTACAGGTTTTTATTTTATTTTATAAAAATATTTATTTATTTTTATTTTATGAGAATAGGTATTTTGCCTGCCTGTATGCCTGTGTGAGGATCTAAAATCCCCTAGAGTTACAGACAGTTGGGTGCTTGGAATTGAACCCTGGTCCTCTGGAAGAGAAGATGATTCTCTTAACTGCTGAGCCATCTCAGAATGTAAGTTTTAAAATTATTATTTAATGAATCTGAGGATTTCATTTGGATCCAGTTTTATTACCTGGGGTCTCTGCTTTCTTCTTCTCCTTTCTCCTCCCTCTCCTCCTTCTTTCTCCTTCTCTTCATCCTCCTCTTCTTTCTCCTTCTTTCCTCCTCCTCTTCCTCCTCCTACTTTTCCTCCTCCTCTTCTTCATCCTTTTTCTCTTCTCCCTCTTCTTTTCATGATGAGTTTTGCTAGGATTTTTCCATTATCATTTGCTACATCAAAGAAATAACTTAATTTTATTGATTTAAGATATTGTTCTTTATAAATTTGGCTATTAGCCACCTGATGGATGTGGGGTTGGTAAAGATCTTTTCCCAGTCTGTAGGTTGCCTTTTTCCTTACAGAAGCTTTTGTTTCATGACGTTCCATTTGATTGTTGGTTTTACAGTCTGAGCTGTTGGTGTCGGTGTTGTGTTCAGGAAGTTGCCACCTATGCCAATGAGTTCTAGGCTTTTCCCTGCCTTCTCTTTTATTAGATTTAGTGTGTTGGACTTTATTTTAGGTCTTTGATCCACTTGGATTTAAGTTTTGTGCAAAGTGATAAGTATACATTCTTTTACATGTTGACATCCAGTTAGACTAGCACCATTGGTTGAAGATGCTGTCCTTTTACCGTTGTAGGGTTTTGGCTTCTTTGTCAAAAATTAAGTGACCATAGGTGTGTGGGTTTATTTCTGGATTTTAAATTCAGTTCCTTTGATCCACTGGTCGGTTTCTGTGACAAGATCATGCTGTTTTTATTACTATTACTCTGTAGTATAGCTTGAAATATGGAATGGTGATACCTCCATAATTTTTTATCCTAATTTTTACATAAATCGTTTATTAAAAATTTAAATAACATGAGACATAACAGTAACAAATAAATATACAATTGGTTGTAAGAAAATTTTTCCTAAAGGAGTGCTGGGCAATATCTAAAGTCTTTAATCAGTATATTACCAGCTTTCCCATTGCTGCACAGATGGACTTCCTCTACTTTATTATTTTTTTTTCTAAAAGTAACATCTCAATCGCAATCCCCTCCCTACTCCCCCCTCCATTCCCATCCTCCCATCCTCTTCCGCCTCAACCCACACATACCCATCCTTTTTTTTTAAGTTTAAGGTGTATCTTTTTCCCCCCAACAGCTCCCCCTTTCAGTCCAATAAAGGGCTCTTTCTCTTATAATAATAAATACAATTCACAACAACAGAGGTAATTAGGCCACAATTATAAGACTTATATGGATTAGCATAAATTCCCAATGTCCAGTCCATACTTTTTTGGCACCTGACTTTAATGTTCTACTATCTAACCATCTCCATGAGTTTAAAGTTCTATATCTAACTCAATTTTCATACTAACTTGCATCATAATTTTAAAAACATCTTCTTAGACCCAGAACACCCTCTTGATTCCTAAACAACTCAAAATTTAACTATGAGACTCTAGCTATCTATTCTTCAACCACCTCAAAGACCTGAGAAGGATAAATATATATGATTATATAGGAAGTGCAGGGCCTGCAGCTTCCAAAACTAAGAAATGACATACCAGTGGCTGCCTGGACAGTTCCCATTTTCTCTTCATACATGACAGCATCGATCTTCAGTTGATTGGCCCCCGTTCTCTGACAGACATTGATTATAGAGCAGGAATTATGAAGGACTTGCCTACCCTCTCTTGGCAGAGCTAGGTTTGTAGGGAGTTAGATAAATTAAATTAGATTTAGAAAATATATAGGGGTTTCTGATACTGTCTCTTAATTAGGGACATGAAGAGCATTATCAGCATGTGGACTAAAAACAGGACACAAACAGGAGACTTAATAGACTGAAAAACAAGTTTGAAGTCAGGAAAAATAGGAAAGACTCAATAGACTGAAAAACAAGGTTGAAGACTTAATGGACTTGAAGAAACAAAGTATCTGGCCTGACATTGTTTTCAGCTGCTAAGTGGGCGGAGCCCAAATTAAGCTGAAACAGAGTTCCTCCTATTTAAGGACAGTGCATGAAGCCCAGAAAGAGAAGAGGCCCCTGATGCTAGAGAGCTCCAAGACTCCTGCTGAAAAAACTGCTGGCCATCATTTGATGGCCAGATTTCCCTGAAGCAGAAAGAAGCTGGTGAGCAAAGAAAGCCTGAGCAAGACACCAAAAGGCCAAGGACTAAACCCTGTGGCTCAGCTTTTGCCTAGAGGGGTTTGATCTGTCCGAACAGTGGCCTAAAGGAAATTGTGCCTGGCTTTAAGGACTGAGACAGAGCAGCTGAGTTCCTGATTCCAAAGAAGTAAGTTGGCCTGCAAACGGCTGGGGTCTCCCACAGAGAAGAAAGCATGAAGCCTTATTTAAGGTGAGACTGCAATAACCAACTTACCCTGACGAACCTGCATCTGAGAGATCCAGAAAAAGGACTGTTAAGTGCGTTAAAGAATCTACAACAAAGACTGTATTCCTGAAGACTGAGGACCTGTCCCAGAGACTGTATCATTCTAAAAGGTTAGAAAAATAATTATCAATAGGTTTAGTGGATAGGTTAAAGGGGTTGTAGGAATTTATAGGAATTTATAGGATTAATAGTTAAGAAATTGTTGGTGTTTGTTATAAGTGAATTTAGTAATAAATAAATAAGTGATAAATAATAATTTAAAAGTTCGGTTACATAGGTTGTCGACTTACCTGCTTCCAATTTTTGTCCTCTTTGGACAGCATTCTGTCTACAGTTGTAGAAGGGTTTTTTATCTGCCAAGAGATAGGCGTGCCACTAATTCAATCATCTCCCACTGGAGATTCTTTGATGCTCATCTTCTACTTGGAGTAGAATAGGAGGTGCTGTCAGGTTTTTATTTTATTTTATTTTGATGTGATTTTGTCTTGGCCTTCTACTCTGTAACTGGAATTTCTAATCCATATCACCAATTCCGCTCAATTTCAGGTAGCATGTGTTCATTTTCCCACAGGTTAGAATCTACTCTGTCTCCCTACTCTGGATCATATAATTGCTCTTCATACAATATATCTTTTCCTTAATTTTTATTCTTCCTGGATCATTTACATTCTCATATTTTCTGTGTTTTTTTTTTTTTGGTCTACTCATATAATATATATTTTTAAATTTTTATTTTTTTTTAACTTCAGCTCATTAAGCTTCTTTTACTCAGCTAAATCTTTTCTCTGCTTTCTCATTATCTTCCCATATTACAAAATCTAAGTTTACTGTTGCTTCATTTCATTTTTCTTTTTTTGTTTTTGTTTCTTGATGTTTTAATTTTTTTTAATTTATTTATTTGTGGCTTCAGATTACATCTTCCTCATATTGTCCTCATCCCCCCCTTCCCAGCCCCTCCCTCCCACCCTCTACCCCCTAACACTTCCATCCCACTCCTCTGGAGTGGAGTGTCCCTACATAACAGTCCCTGCCCCAGTTCAGCAGTCATATGAGGGCCAAAAGCCTCCTCATACACTGGCGCCAACAAAGAATTACCACCAGTGAAAAGTGTCTCATTGCCAGGGAGAGAAAACTAAAACACAAACAAACAAACAAACAAACAAAAGTCTATGTCCATGTTCCCTTTGGTGTGTTGGTTGTAGTATACATATCCTGTACTATATAGCTAAAATCATCAATTTTCATACTAACTTGCATCACAATTTTAAAAACATCTTCTTAGATCAGGAACACCCTCTGGGTTAGCTCACTCAGGATGAGCTTCTCTAGTTCCATCCATTTGGCTGCAAATTGCATGATTTCCTGGTTTCTGTTACCTGAGTAGTATTCCATTGTGTAGATATACCACAGTTTTTTAATCCATTCTTCAGTTGAGGAACCTCTGGGTTGTTTCCAGTTTCTGGCTATTACAAATAAGGCTGCTATGAACATAGATAAGGAAACTTCCCTATGATTACGTGACGAGTCATTTGGATGTATACCCAGAAGTGGTATGGCTGGGTCCCGAGGCAAAGCTATTCCAAATTTTCTAAGATATCGCCAGACTGACCTCCATAGTGGTTGCACAAGTCTGCACTCCCACCAGCAATGGAGGAGGGTACCCCTTTCTCCACACCCTCGCCAGCATGTGCTGTCATTTGAGCCTTTGTTCTTAGCCATACTGACAGGTGTGAGATGAAATCTTAGAGGTGTCTTGACTTGCATTTCTCTGATGATTAAGGATGTTGAGCATTTCTTCCAGCGTCTCTCAGCCATTAGGGACTCCTCCTTTGTGAATTCTCTGTTTAGCTCTTTTCCCCATTTTAAAATTGGATTATTTGGTTTCTTGGCATTTAATTTCTTGAGTTCTTTGTAAATTTTGGATATTAGCCCTCTGTCAGATGTGGGGTTTGTGAAGATTTTTTCCCAATCTGTTGGCTGCCGTTTTGTTTGAATGACAGTGTCTTTTGCCTTACAGAAGCCTTTCAGTTTCATAAGGTGCTATTTATTGATTGTTTGTCTTCGGTCCTGAGCTGTTGGTGTTCTTTTCAGGAAGTTGTCACCTGTGCCAATGATTTCGAGGGTTTTTCCCACTTTCTCTTCTAGTAGATTTAGTGTGACCAGGCTTTTGTTAAGGTCTTTGATCCACTTGGACTTATGTTTTGTACAAGGTGATAAGTATGGGTCTATATTCATTCTTTTACAAGTGGACATCCAGTTGGACCAGCACCATTTTTTGAAGATGCTGTCCTTTTTCAATTGTGTGGGTTTGGCTTCTTTGTCAAAAATTAGGTGGCCATAGGTGTGTGGGTCTATTTATGGGTCTCCAATTTGATTCCATTGATCAACAGGTCTGTTTCTATACCAGTACATGCTGTTTTTACTACTATTGCTCTTTAGTACAGCTTGAAATCTGGGATGGTGATATCTCCAGATGTTATTTTATTGTACAGGATTAATTTAGCTATTCTGGGTTTTTTGTTGTTCCATATGAAATTGAGAATAGTTTTTTTTCCAGGTCTATAAAGAATTGTGTTGGTATTTTGATAGGAATTGCATTGATCTATATATTGCTTTTGGTAGGATGGCCATTTTTAATATGTTGATCCTACCTGTCCATGAGCATGGGAGATCTTTCTATCTTCTAAAGGCCTCTTCAATTTCTTTCTTCAAGGGCTTGAAGTTCTTGTTGTACAGGTCCTTTACTTACTTGGTTGGAGTTACACCCAGGTATTTTATATTGTTTGTGGCTATTGTGAAGGGAGTTCTTTCCCTATTTTTTTTTCTCTGCCAGTTTGTTTGTTGTGTAAAGAAGGGCTTCTGATTTTTTTGAGTTAATTTTGTATCCAGCCACTTTGCTGAAGGTGTTTATCAGCTGTAAGAGTTCTCTGGTGGAATTTATGGGGTCGCTTATGTATGCTATCATATCATCTGCAAATAGGGATAATTTGAATTCTTCGTTTCTGATGTTTATCCCCTTGATCTCCTTTAGTTGTCTTATTGCTCTAGCAAGAACTTCAAGTACTGTATGGAAGAGATATGGTCAAAGTGGGCATCCTTGTCTTGTCCCTGAGTTTAGAGGAAATGCTTCAAGCTTCTCTCCATTTAATTTGATTTTGGCCACTGGCTTGCTCTATATTGCCTTTATTATTTCTAGGTACGGTCCTTGTATGCCCATTCTCTCCATAACCTTTAGCATGAAGGGGTGTTGGATTTTGTCAAATGCTTTTTCCGCATCTAGGGAGATTATCCTGTCATTTTTTTTTTTCCTTTAAACTTGTTTATATGGTGAATTACGTGATAGACTTTTGTATGTTGAACCATCCCTGCATTCCTGGGATGAAGCCTATTTGATCATGGTGTATGATACTTTTGATGTGCTCTTGGATTCGGTTTGCTAGTATTTTATTAAGTATTTTGCATCAATGTTCATGAGGGAGATTGATCTGAAGATTTCTTTCTTTGTTGGGTCTTTGGGTGATTTAGGAATCAGGGTGACTGTGGCCTCATAGAATGAGTTTGGCAATGTTCTTTCTGATTCTATTTGGTGAAAGAGTTTGAAGAGTATTGGTGTTAGCTCTTCTTTGAAGGTATTGTAGAATTCTGTAATAAAACCATCTGGCCCTGGCTTTTTTTTATTTGGGAGATTTTAATGACTGTTTCTATTTCCTTAGGGGCTATAGGACTTTTTAATCTGTTAAATTGATCTTGATTTAGCTTCAGTAGGTGGAATGTATCAAGAAAATTGTCCATTTTGCTTAAGTTTTCAAATTTGGGAGAGTATAGATTTTTAAAGTACGATCCAAATATTCTCTGGATTTCCTCAATGTCTGTTGTTATTTCTCCCCTTTCATTTCTGATTTTGTTGATTTTGCTTTTTTCCCTCTGACTTTTAGTTAATTTGGCTAACGGACTGTCTATTTTGATGATTGTCTCAAAGAACCAACTCTTGGTTTCATTGATTCTTTGTATCATTCTTTTTGTTTCTAAGTTGTTGATTTCAGCCCTAAGTTTGATGATTTCCTGCCTTATGCTCCATTTGGGAGTGTTTGCTTCTTTTTTTTTTTTTCCAATTCACCCAGTTTAGCAGTTAGTTCCCTAATATGAGCTGTCACAGTTTTCTTTTTGAAGGCACTTAGTGCTATGAACTTTCCTCATACCACAGCTTTCATTGTGTCCCATAGCTTTGGGTATGTTGTGCCTTCATTTTCGTTGGATTGTAAGAAGTCTTCGATTTCCTTCTTTATTTCTTTCCTGACCCAGTAGTCATCCAGTAAAGGATTGTTCAATTTCCATGTGTGTGTAGGCTTTCTGTTGATTCTTTTGCTGTTGAAGTCTAGCCTTATTCCATGGTCGTCTGATAAGCTACAAGGGGTTATTTCAATTTTCTTGTATCTGTTGAGGCTACCTTTGTGTCCAACTATATGGTCGATTTTGGAGAAGGTTCCCTACAGTGCTGAGAAAAAAGTGTATTGTTTTGTGTTTGGGTGAAACGTTCTGTAGATATCTGTTAGGTCCATTTGTTTCATGAGCTCTGTTAGACTCATTATTTCTCTTTTTGGCTTCTGTCTTGATGATCTCTTCATTGATGTGAGTGTGGTGTTGAAATCTCCCACTACTAATTTGTGGGGATCGATGTGCGATTTAAGTTTTAGAAGAGTTTCTTTTCCAAATGTAGGTGCCTTTTTATTTGGGGCATAGATGTTTAATATTGAGATGTCCTCTTGATGAATATTTCCTTTAACTAGTACGTAATACCCTTCTCTGTGTTTTTTTTATTAACTTCAGTTGGAAGTCTATTCTGTTTGATATTAGGATGGCTACTCCCCTTGCTTCCTGAGTCCATTTGCTTGGAAAACCTTTTCCCAGCCCTTTACTCTGAGATAGTGTCAATATTTGTTAGTGAGATGTGTTACTTGTATGCAGCAAAATGATGGGTCTTGTTTATTGATCCAATCTGCTAGTCTGTGTCTTTTTATTGGGGAGTTGAGTCCATTGATGTTGATGGATATTAGTGACCAGGGGTTGTTATTTACCTTTTTTTTTTTTTGGTATAGGTGGTTGTCCTGTGCTTCTTTGTTTTAGTTGCTGTGGAGTTTTCTAATCCTCTGTTTTCTTGGTTGTAGTTATCTTCTCTTGGTTGGAATTTTCCTTCTAGGATCTTCTGTATGGCTGGGTTTGTGGGTAGATATTGTTTAAGTTTGATTTTGCCATGGAATATCTTGTTTTCTCCATCTATGTCTTTAGAGAGTTTTGCTGGGTATAGTAGTCTGGCTGGGGACCTATGTTCTCTCAGGGCTTGTAGGACATCTATCTGTCCAGGCCCTTCTAGCTTTTAAATTTTCTGAGGAGAAGTCAGGTGTAATTCTGATGGGTCTGACATTATATGTTACTTGACCTTTTTCTCTTACAGCTTTTAATATTCGTTCTTTGTTCTGTACATTTGGAGGTTCCATTATTATGTGGCAAGAGGAGTCTCTTTTCTGATCTAATCTGTTTGGTTTTCTGTAAACCTCTTGCATTTTTATTGGTATCTCTTTCTTTAGTTTTGGGAAGTTTTCTTCTATGATTTTTTTTGAAGATATTTCCTGGACCTTGAAGTTGGGAGTCTTCTCTTTCCTCTATGCCTATAGTTCTTAGGTTCCGTGTTTTCATTGAGTCTTTGATTTCTTGGATGTTATGGGTGAGAGCTTTTTTGGCTTTCTCATTTTCTTTGGATGTTGTACTGATTTCTTCCATCGAATCTTCCGTGCATGTGAACCTGTATTCCATCTCTTGTATCCTATTTTTGATACTTATGTCTGTAGTTCCTGTTCTCTTCCCTTGGTTCTCCACTTCCACTCTTAACTGTGACTGTGCTTTCTTTATTGTCTCCATTTCCATTTGAATTTTCATGTCTTGAATGATTTTATTCATTTTATACATTTCCTGCTCCAATCTGCTTGTTTTTGCCTGGAAATCTTTCATTGTCCTGTCTTTTTCCTGTTCAAGTTGAGCCATTTTGGCTTGGAGCTCTCTAATGGTATTATCCATTGCTTTTGCTTGTAAAATTGTGGATTCTTTGAACTCCTTCATAGATTTAAATTCTTCTTGAAAGGTCTCATCACTTTCCATAATGTAGAATTGTCATCGTTTTCATGTGTTTCCGCTCTGGTGAAGTGGTCAGGGCTTGCTGTACTAGCATGGTTTGTTGGAGTCATATCTCCATGACTTCTGTTTTTTTTGTTTTTTCTATGACCTTTAGCCATTTCGTTGTTCTTAACTGTTTGTTCCTGGTGCCTTCTCGGTTTGGTTCCAAGGGTGGTGCTTTGGTGTAGCAGTTGTATCTCTTGGTGATCTGTCACTTTCCACTGGCTGGATGGAGCCTTGTGTGGAAGTTCTTACTGTGTCTCTCAGAGCTCACCCCTTCCTGTTTTGTTTCAATTGGGGACTCAGGTGAGGGGATGTGGTAGGATATGTTCCTGTAGGTTCCAGGGATCCATCTGGTCTTCCTACAGTTCATAGTGAAGGTTGTTAGGCCACAGACTGTTGGGTGGGGTTGTAGCTCCCCTGCAGCTTACGTGTCAGGACCGTGTTTGTGGTCCTCTCCAGCTGTTCTCAGGGGGTTCTCAGGGCCAATGTGCATCTAATAGCCAGAAGCACAGTGAGATTGTGCAGCATACTCCCAGGCAAGGAGGAATGGCCCAGGTTTGTTTCACTGTTCACAAGTCACGGCTCTCTATGTTGCGTCCTGAGTATTCAGCCTGCAGCAGCTTTGCTGGTGTGGTCTGTGTGCCCAGGCACAGATTCTGTGAGTTCTGGAGGTCCCAAGTTTGGGGGTTGTGGCTGCTCGCTGGAGTCTTGAAAGGACCCAACTCCAAGCCCTTAAGGTCAGTCCCTCAGCAGTGTCCCCCAGGCCAAAACTTCACTGATCCAAAGGTGAGACTAAATATGCTTAAGTTCTGGTTTCCCGCCAGAAGGGCCAGAACTCACAAAGGAGTCTAAAATAACACCACAATTTGCCCAGGGCTTGGACCCTATGGAGAACAGATCTGCCTTTCAACCAGGCTGCCTGCCTTTCTGGCCCTCTCACAGCTCCACCTATGTCTGCATGGAGCTGGCTTTGGAGATTGGGAATTTGGGGCCATTGTTTTCAAGTTCTGGTATGCTGGAACTCTGCCATAAGCGTATTCTGGTGCTCAGACAAGCTGCAGTGTTTTTTCCCTATGTCTGTAAGTCCAATGGAGGGGGCCTGTATGTATGTCCAACACCCCTCTGGGAGAAGCACAAATTTTCTTGAGCTTTCCAAAATTCAACTATGAACCTGCCCAGGGTAGTCTGGATCTCGACCCTCCGGGCTGTCGTGCTGGGGACCAGACCTGCATGCTGCTATGCTGCCCTGCTGTTGTGCTGTGGTTTCACTAATAGTGTATTCTGCTCCCCTGGGTCTGGGATGCTTCGTTAAATAGCCAGGACGCCTACGTGGAATCTGTGGGCCCAAAGGGCTTGTGAGTAACCCTGTCTGGAGTTTGGGTCTGCCTGCTGGGTAATTGAGTAACTCTTACCCTGAGGCTCTCCTGGTGGTGATGATTTCTGATTCCTGGTTCAGAGGCTTCTGCTGGTCTGTTTTGCTGAGAGTCCGAGAGAAGGGAGAAGAGTCCTTTTAATAATCCTTGGGTAGCTGGATGAAACCCAGTGCATTCGAATCACTCAAATTGTTCCCCAGCATCTTATAACCTTGTGGCTTTATAGCTGTTTTCCCTGGGTTCAAAATGTCATGCGGGCCACCGCCATCTTGGATCCCCCCATTTCATTTTTCTTACCCAAATGTTAGTGGGGTTTTTTTCACTCTGTCTCATTAGTTACCTTTCAGAAAGCACCTATATGCACTAATTTATTATAAATATATTACCTAGTTTTCACTAAATTTGAGAAGCTCTATAGTTAAAAACTCATTGCCATAAAAAAATTTACTGTGTTAATAAAAGTCATGGGGAAAAAGTTAAATTTGAAGAAGGTCTGATTGAAAGAACTGTAGCGATGAAGCACACAGCTGACTTCTAGGCTAGCAGTAACTACCGGGTGTGGCAACAAATCACACAACTGGGTTCTAGACTGTTGGTGACTATCCTGAAAAGGAAAACATCACCAGTTTTACAGATTTAATTGTACAGAAGCCAGAAGAATGTTTTGTGATCAAGTTAAAACATTTTGGCCCTGAGCTTTGAGTTTTTTTCTATTCAATTCTTTTATTCTACTAGCATTGCTTTATTATTACAAATCTGATTTTGTCATTCTTTTGTTTAAAATTTTTGTGTGGACTCTATCATCTTTTGTGTGAAATGGAAGCAGCATGTACCTGGATATTCTTATGCCCCTTTCACTAGCCTCATTTCTAACTAGTTTGATAAAAACACTATACATAGGTATTAGGGTCATATAATTTCTTAAGCTCCCCCTTCCTCTATGCTTTTCAGCATACAGCTTTCTACTTGTATTCTTAGAGGCTCAGGCAAATTTCCCCTCTTCTGGAAGCCTTCTCTGGCCAGTCTGCACTTCTTTTTGCTCCCCTGTCCTACTGCTGAATAGTATGTCACAACACTAATGAAATTGTTGGCTTATTCTTTTCTGTCCCAACCTTTAGTCTATAAACCAATTAGATATAGGAATTATTATTATTAATGGTAGGATCCATTACTATCTACTGAATTTCCTCCTGGTATCTAGTAGGCATTTAGTACATATATCTAAATACCTGAATAATAAATAAAATCTAACCATATAACTTTATCTAGCCTTTTCATTAAAAAAAGTTTACTTTTATTTTAAACTATATGTATGTGTCTGGGAGGGCTCATGTTTGCACATGTGTGTGAGTGCTTGTGGGCATCAGATCTTTTCGAGATTGGAAATTGCTTTGAGCTGCCCAGTGTTAGTACTATGAACAGAATTTCATAAGAACAGTATTCACTCTTAATTACTTAGCCATCTTTTCAGTTCCATTTTCTCTATTCCTAATAAAGCTTGGAAGGCTTTCAGGGTTGAGGACTTTGCCTAACAGAGAAATACCATATCAGGTATCAGCTGTCTCAGATAGACTTTGAAGAACAACTAAATAGCAGAAAATTGCAGGCTGAGGTTACCAGTGAGAACCTGAAAAGAAAATATTCTACTTTGTTGACAGAAAGCAGAGCCATCTGCCCGGGATGCCAGCTGATGTTTTACTATGGGAATCTGTCTGTCTTAGCTGTGCTGAATGAGGGCTACACTAGCCATGTCTGCACTGCTCCTGGGTTTCTCTGGAATGTCAGGCCTGCAGAGGCCTCTGCTCTTTGCCTCCTATCACATCCACCCCAAGATGGATCAGCAAAGCCTGACCATCTGATGCCAGTTCTTGGGTTCTCTTATTCTCCAGTTTGATTGAACAGCAATGTGTATTTGTCATCTTTGATTCAGGTGTCTTTTATAAAGAAATAAAATGTTTCAGATGTAGCAGGTCCTTTTTCAGTTCATAGCTATTTCAGATCAAACCTCCTTCTTTTCTTCTTCACACCCAGGGGTCTATCCAAAACAATACTAGTACATTTACAGATCCACAAGCAGCGAACAGGATGAAGGAAGGTTCTGTTCAGTAGCACAGACAGAGGGACTAGGTGACTATCACTAAACTACCACTAGTTAAGATAGAGTAGATTTATGAGTGTGAATTTGTACCTTAGGCCTGTCATATTTTTTCACCTTTATGTTAGTTAATTGCAGAATAACATAAATTAACTTTGGAACACAAGCAAAAATGGGAACTTTATTTATGAATTTCTTGGATTTCTTTACCTCAAGCCAAACAACTAAATTGCTACTTAGCATAAATTATTTATGGGCCCTGGCTCAATACCATCCAGCACCAGCCCCTGGAGGTATGGGAGATATAAAAGATTTAAAGCGTCTCTGCGACAGTGTTCGGGCCGCCACGGAGCCGTGTTTCTTTCCAGAAGGGTCCACTTTATTTTGTTGTAAATAAATAGAGGCTGGATTTCCAGGGAGAGAAGTTAGCTTCCAGCAGGATGGTGGTAGTGTTTTGCATATGTTAATTACACAACCCTTTTATGACAGATAGACATGGTGTTTGCTCAGCTAGTTCTCAAAAGACCCATAGACCAAAATGGATCTTTTCATTTCCTGGCAGACAGTTGTTTCTCTCACTTGATCTCACATCAAAATCTGACGTTACCAAAGCACGCCACTGCAACTCAACAATAGAAATCTTTCTTTTTCATACAGTACTAGCAGAATCAAATATTCATCTATACTGTTTAATATTCAAGCTGTAATACCTCACTGACACACCTGTGACAAACAAACTGTCACTTCTTAGGACACAGCTTGATGGCTTAACCTCAGCATGTCACCTTTGCCCCAAAATACCTGCATATTATACTGTTTCTCAGACTCAAAGGTCACCCCGATTCTTTAGGTCACATTTATTTCATTTGTTTCACAGAGTTTTTGAAATCAGAAACCTTACTTAAAAAGTATAAATTTTAAGATTTTGTACAGTTTCAAAAATTGGAAAGTCTAGTAAACTCAGATTTTTCTCTATATGGTAGTTGGTCTTGGTACAGGTTCAGTAGTTCTTGCCTTTCTCTATTCTCTAGTTTCTCCTGTCCCTACTATTCCCTGGCATTACATCTAGTCTAAGTTACCCTGTTGTTACATGACCTCCCTTACTCATAAAGGAATTTAGAAGTTTTAACCTCTAATTAGGCCATTACTTGACTGAGTCCTATTTATTTACTCTGAAGTAATCACTATATATTATAAGTTACTAAATCCAAACTGAAATACCATGGTAAGCTTGACAACCATTTCTTCAGGTTTCAAATATATTAACACAGATTAGATAGATTGGATCATCAGTGTTTTGGAAACCATGGTGTGTATAACCAAGTTAAACAAACAGGGCTTATCTTCATATCATTGATTTAGTGTATGTATTTGGTACAAACTTCTAAACACTAATTTGATTTTCACTTTCAGGAATTTGTCTTTCTCTTCCCATATCAGCCTAGCACAAACACATAAGCTATTTCCACCTTCATAACTCTAAGGAGTACTTTTAAAATACAGGCTATGGAAAGATATAAAGAAGATCCATACTCTTACAATCCAGTGTTCATAAATACTCTTAATATCAGTAAACTTAAGTGTCTCTTTTGGTCATTCTCAGCACGAGCCAGCATTGGTCTGTTATACCTTATCTGAAAACAGAGAAAAAAACTACCTCTTTTGAAACTATTCATCTATGAGTTCAGGTGTATACATTCATTCATTCATTCATTCATTTATAGTTTTAAAATCTTCTTTCATCCTGACTGCAGTATCCCCTCCATCTACTTCTCTCAGAATCTCCACCATCCACTTCTCCTAGTATAACACCTTCTCTCTCACCCAGATTCACTCTTCCTCTGTTTCCCTTAAAAAAATAACAAGCCTCCAGGGGATATCAATCCAAAATGACATAAAAAGTTACAATAAGACCAGACACAAACCCTCATTATCCAGGTTGATATGAGGCAACCCAGTAGGAGGAAAAGAGTCACAAGAGCAGGTAAAAGAGTAGTAAGCTCATCAATAAGGCCACATGCTGAGGGTTGGTCATTCCCCTTGGGAAGGTCTGAGACCAGGGTCTCCCATGTCCCTAACTGTGACTTTTCCACGTGGTAAAGTGAGTTCCCAGAGAGCAGGGCTCCATGCATGGGTAGAAGAGTCTCAGAATGAACAGACGCCTCCCTTGCCTGAGCTTGGAACAGACTCACAGCCAACACAAGTATATATTTTAAAGATAGTTTTTGATCTGTTGTGTGGGTTTGTGTTGTGTGGCACAAATTCTCTTCTCAATCACTATATATATATATATATATATATATATATATGTTCTTATTTCCTTATGAAAATGAAGTCTTTGTCTAAATCTTTATGATTTTTATGATGAAAAATCTTCTGTGCCCCAAAATTCCTTAATTTTTTCCTGTCCAGATCTATGCTATGGAGTATTATTCACCAAAGAAAAGAGAAAAAACAAGGTTCTGTAGGGTCTGGGCATGTTGGCATACCCCTTTTATGTTAGTTAGCATTCAGGAGGCAGAGGTAGGAGAATCTTAAGTTTGAAAAGAGCCTGAGCTACCTAATGAAGCCCTGATTGGAAAACAAGGAAACAAGCAAATAATAGAAATAAAATAAACCTGCAGAGGTGGAGCTGGCATGGTTGGAGGTATGTCAAAACTGAGCTCTTTCTTCAACAGTGTGGGGCATTTCCCTTGAGGCTAGTAGGTTTGTTTTCTCACCTCATCTTAAGAACAAAGAGAGTACATGAGGGATCTAAGGTCCAGATTGCCCATGTTTATAATTGTGTGAAATTGAGCAGATAATCAGAAGTGTTATGCACGTCCTGTAAAAGAACATGAAGGTTGCTTTTTATTGTCTCACATACCTATAAAGCTCTTATCTTTGCAACTTTGAAAGTTCTATTTTTTTCCTACTCTTTTTCCCCCTGGTTTCACTCCTCTAATACTAGTTAGAAGAGAAACAAGCATAAAGGGGAGAGAAGATTAGGAAAATCTCTGAATCTAATTTGTTTACTTTTGTTTCTTCTTTGACCACAAATACTATCAAACTGCAACCAAACTCCCCAAATGACCAACAACTGACCCTAACTCTTGTGGCCATCACATGTATGTACCCTGTGAAAAGTTCCCAGAATTCTAGATGTCACACAATTGCAGAAACTATCTGAGGATGGCAAAAACCATGCTTCTGCTAGAGCATGAGACAAATCACTGTCAGTTTCTGTAGACAGTCCTAAGGAACTCCATAACCCCACACCTGGGATTAGAATGAAAACACATTTTCATAATATTTCTATGTTTTTTAAAGAAACCAAAATTCCAGGATTCTCAAAAATGTTACCACAGCTCTTTTTAATATTAAATGTTCTTAATAGTCATCTAAATATCAAAGGGTAAGGAGGTTTGCCATATTAGAGACATATACTCAGAAACAAAATATTACTGATTTATTTTGGAATTTGTCTTCATCATCTTATATCACCCTAGCATGAACATATAACCCATTCCTACCTTCATAGCTCTATGAAGTACTTTTGAAATGGCCATTATTAAAAGATTTAAAGGATATTCACATTTTTACAATTCAGTGTTTCTAAATACTTTTTAGATTTTCTCTTTCTCTCCTTCCTTCCTTCCTTTCTTTCTTTCTTGGGACAAAGTCTCAGTATATACCTCTGTCTGGTCTGGAACCCATTATATAGATGAGGCTGGCCTCAAACTCATAAAATCTGCCTGCCTCTTCCTCCTGAGTGTTTTCATCAAAGGAATGTAACCACCACATCCTGAATCAGTAACTTAAAACTTCTCTCTTTTGCATTATTTTCTTTTTAATTTGAATATTTATTTATTTATTTGTTTATTTATTTATTTATTTATTTACTTACTTACTTACTTATTTATTTTAGGTTTTTCGAGTCAGAGTATCCCTGACTGTCCTGGACTCACTTTTTAGACCAGACTGGTCTTGAACTCACAGAGATCCACCTTCCTTTGCCTCCCTAGTGCTGGGATTAAAGGCTTGTACCACTATGCCTGGCTTGCATCATTTTTAAGTGTATGGTAAAGAATACTAGGTAACAACATTAGCCAGTCTGTATAGTGACTGCTGAGAGAAAGACGTGTCAATTTGTGTGGTCACTGAGGGACTGCTATCTCTAATAGCTGGTGTGGTTGACAGTTCTTTGTTCAACTTTCATTATCCCCTGTCCTTACTCTATGCAAGACTATTCACTTGACTACTGCTAGTTACTCAGGAAATGAAAGAAGAATCTGGTTAGCAAAGATTATGTCACTGGAATTCTTGTTTAAGTATCAGAAAATATTCAATTATGATGTGTATGTAAGAGTTTTCACATATGTATGCATGTAAGCACATATCTGTACAGATTCTGAACTTATTGGCTGATTGGAAGAAGATCATCTCTTACTTTTCTATTACGTGTGGTGTGTGGATTCTAAATGAAAAATCTGCTGATTTGCAGGAAGAGCTGGTGAGTGAGGAACAAGGGGAAGGAGTGGGAGCAGAACAGGGAAGCAAAATAGAAAAAACTATCCTTCTTAATGATGCTCTCTAGAGATAGTTAGAAATGCCAGAGAAGTGGCATCTTTAAGCTTACAGTATAGAATGGCCACAATTGCCCTCAGTTTGCATTAAAACACCATCCTCTCTTAGTCTGGAATCATATTGAGGCTGTTGTAATTGGCCTAAACTCAATCTTTGTGGGGAACAATTGTCAGGCACATGAAAAACAGATGTGGTTAAGGGAAGTTTTTTTTTTTTTTTTTTAATGCATGCTTTACTGGTTAAAGAAAATCAATTTGAACAGTTTCTTTCTCTGTTTCTTTCTCTCTCCTCAAGTGGACTCAAAATGTGTGAACCTTGCATTTAAACTTTGAATGTACCTATCATGCAGTACAGGAAGCTCTCCTGGGTAATTTGAGGAAATATATATATTAAAATGAAGTTATAAAAAATTGAAAATTGCTCTTGAACATTCAGAGTAGTAAAGCCCATATACTGCAATTTTCTTACTGTTTTAATATGAAATTTTGTTGTGAGAGTTAAGTAGCCATGCTTCTAGCCTTTGTGTAAGGGTAAATCATTCTTTTCTGTATATACTTATTTGGAGTATGATATCAGTTCCTTTCATATTTTGTACTTTAACCTCTTGTTATTTAGGGAGCAAAACATCTTGAATGTTTCTTAAAACATACTAGCATTAAAAAATACTGATGTGATTATAAATTTCCAATGATACCAGGCACCCAAGGGTTATAGAATTGAATATTTGGTGAGTGGTGGCTGTAAAACATAGTTATTGCAACTATTCCCACTTGGGTACAGCCTGACATGTATCTACCTGTTCTTCATTGTGATAAAAGCTGCTATTGCATATTACTTCATATTGGGAATAGTTCTAAAAAAAAAAGATTTGTCCTCTATTTCCAGGCCCACTTCCTTTTTTTGTACAAAGAGAGGCAATTTGGGGACTTCTATAGAAGATAAATGTAGTTAGTAGTTGGCACATTGGCCCAGTTGATAAAGGCCCTTGTTGCTAAGTCCATTGATCTGAGTTTTATCCCTGGGACCTGCATGGTGGTGTTGTATGCCATCATTTCTGGAGATACATGAAGAAATGTCTACTGACCCTAGATAGGCAACCAATATATAGAGTATACTGTGCTGAACCAATGAATTTTATTGGGGTATATTAAAAGAATATGACTGAGGGGTTACTTATAAGAGAGTAATGACTCAAAGACAGCTGTATCATCAAAGCTTACTCTGGTATAGGTGGCAGCTCATGGAAGCTGGAAACCTGGAGTAAACTGTAGAAAAGTTTAGAAAAAGACAAACTCTGAAATCAAAGCTAGACAAGGCAACCCTGTAGGAAGAAAAGGATCCCAAGAGCAGGCAAAAGAGTTAGAGACAGTTCCACTCCCATTGTTAGAAGTCTCACAAAACCACAAGTTAAACAACCATAGTTAAGTATTCAGAGGACCAAGCTCAAACCCATGTAAGCTCCATGATTGCTGCTTCAGTCTCTGAGAGCCCCTATGAACTCTGGTTAGTTGATTTTGTGGAGTGTGTTTTCATGGTGTCCAAGACAATTATGGCTCCTATAATTCTTCATTTTCCTCTTCTGTGGGGTTTCCTGAGCTCCACCTAATGTTTTGGTGTGGCTCTCTGCACCTGCTCCAATCAGTTGCCAGAAGAAGCCTCTCTGATGATGATTGAGATAGATAAATCTATGAGTATAGCTGAGTATTGTTAGAAATAATTTCATTGATGGATTTTTTTTTTTTTTTTGGTCAGTTGTGCTTGGTTCTATCCTAGATCTCTGAACCATCCATCTTCTGATTCTTGCAATCCAGGCAATGTCAAGCATGGGATCCCTTTTGTGGCTTGGTCTCAAGTCAGATCTGTAATTGGCTGGCCACTCCCACAAACTCTGATCCACCATTGCCCCAGCATCTTGCAGGCAGGATAGGTGTGGGTCAAAGGTTTCATGGTTGGGTTGGTTTCTGAGTCCCACCACTGGAAGCCTAGCCTGTTTACAGAATATGGCCAGTTCAGGATCCATATCCTCCTTTATTAGGAGTACTATGTAAAGTCACCCTCAGAGGTTCCAGGAAGTTTCCATTACAGTAGGGTTCCAAATTGTCCCCTAAGTGTCACCCTATTCCAGTAGTCTCTCCCAGTGTTCTCTCCCTCAGTCCCTCCTTCCCCCACCTGATCACCTGATCCCTCCTTTTGCATGCCCATCTGCCCCCAGTATACAAACAAAATCTATTCTATTTCCCTTTCCCAGAGAGATCCATGCATTTCCCCCACCCCACGCCAGACCCTCCTTGTCACTTAGCCTCTCTGCTTCTGTGGATTGTAGCATGATTATCCTTTAATTAACAGCTAATATCAACTTATAAGTAAGTACATATCATGGATGTCTTTCTGTGTCTGGGAAGCTTGTTCAGGATAATTTGTCTAATTCTAACTATTTGCCTGCAAATTTCATGATGTGAGTTTTTCTAACAACCAAGTGATAATCTATTGTGTAAATGTAACACATTTTCTTTATTCATTCTTCATTTGAGCAACATCTGAGTTGTTTCTAGGTTCTGGCGTTTATGAATAAAGCCACAAGTAATATAGTTAAGCAAGTTTAATTATGATAATATGGAACATCTTTTGGGTACATAAACAAGAATGGTATAGCTGGGACTTCTGGTAAACCAAAGCCCAATTTTCTGAGGAGAGGGGCATATTAATTTCAATAGTGGATGTATAAGTTTGTACTCCCACCAGCAATGAAGGAGTGTTTCCCTTGCTACACATCCTCATGTGAGCTGTCACATGTGTTACTGATCTTAACCATTCTGACAGATGTAAGACGAAAACTCAAAGTAGTTTTGATTTGGATTTTCTTGATGACTGAGGACATTGTAAATTTCTTTAAGTGTTTCTCAGGTATTTGGGAATTCTCTATTGAGAATTCTTATTTGGAACAATAGCTCATTTTTTAATTGGAATGTTTGGATTGTTGATGTCTAGTTTCTTGACTTCTTTACATAGTTTGAATGGTAGTCCTCAATTTTATGTGGAATTGGTGAAAATAATTTCCCACTCTATAGACTGATGTTTTGATGTTTGGTCCTATTGATGATATCTTTTGCCTTATAGAAGCTTTTCAATTTCATAAAGTCCTATTTATTAATTGTTGATCTTGGTGCCTGTGCTTTCTGTGTTCTGTTCAGAAAACTGTTTCCTGTTTCAATGTCTTCAAGGCTATTCCCTACTTTCATTTCAATCAGGATCAGAGTATCTGAGCATATCTTGAGGTCTTTGATCCACTTGGACTTAAGTTTTTTGAAGCATAATAAATATGGATCCATTTGCAATCATCCACACTTTTTTTTGGTTGGTAGACTTTTAATGACTACTTCTAATTCCTTGAGGGACTAGGTTTATTTAACTTGCTTATATGATCTTGATTTAACTTTTGCATGTTCTACTATGAGAAAATTATCCATTTATTTTAGATTTTCTAATTTTGTGGAGTACATGTTTTTAAATTATGACCCAATAATTTTGGGTACATGTGCAAGAATGGTATAGCTGGGACTTCTGGTAAACCAAAGCCCAATATTCTGAGGAAAGGGGCATATTTATTTCAATAGTGGCTGTATAAGTTTGCATTCCCACAAGCAATGAAGGAGTTTAAATTTTCTAGTTTTCAGTAGTTATGTTCCCTTTTGTTTCTCATTTTGTTCATTTGGATATTTTCTTGGTGTCTTTTAGGTAGTTTGGATAAGGGTTTGTCTATCTTGTTGAGTTATTTCAAAGAACAAACTCTTTGCTTCATTGGTTTATTATGGGGTAGCACTTTTCTGGATTTATTTTTAAAGAATGAAAATAGATTCTTGATCATACAATTCATCCTGACCATAGTTTTCCATATCTCCTAATCTCCTAGTTTGACCTCCACCTCCTTTCTCCCCCTGATCTATTCCTTCTCTTTTCTTTAGAAAGGAGTAGACCTCCAAGAAACAAAACAAAACAAACAAAAATCAATCAAAAAAACACAGCAAAACAAAATATAATGAGACATTGCAAAAATCTTCTATCAAGGCTGGTAAAGGCAATGTAATAGGAGAAAAAGAGTCCCAAAAGCAGACAAAAGAGTCAGAGACACATCCACTCTCGCTGTTAGCAATCCCACAAAAGCACTAAGCTAACAGCTGCAACATATCCGAGAGGACCTGGTGCAGACCAATGAAAGTCCCTTTCTTGCCACTTCAGGCTCTATGAGCCCATTTGAGCCCTACTTAGTTGATTCAGTAGGTCATGTTCTCTTGGTGTCCTCCATACTCTCTGACTCTTACAATTTTTCCTCCAACTCTTCCATGGGGTTTCCCAAGCTCCAAGGAGAGGTACCCAATGGAAATATCTTTATCAAAAAATTTGGAGGGGCCAAGATGGCGGCGAACTACACTGACACATTTTGAACATGAGGAAAAAAGAGCCAAAAAAAACACAGAGTTATTAGGCACTGTGCAAAAACCAGAGGGGCTAGACCCCCCGGGAACACTCACAGCTCCCAAGGGACTGTTAAAAGTCCGAGGGCAAGGCTCTCCTCCATCTCTCGCAGACACGTAAGCCACTAAACCCGGGATTCGGGAACTCCCATTTGGAGAGGCGCCTGGTAAGATCGATCCCAACTTACAGCAGGCAGAATCAGGGTCCACTTGGCCATAGATCGCTGGCCTATTAGGCTCCCCACGGCTCAGGTAGAACTTATACCCACTTAAAAAACTTTGCGAGATAGTGGAAGGCTTAGCAAGGAACAAACAGGGGGCTCAGCGGGTGGTCCACAGCTGCTCACGAAGCAGTGGGCAGGAGGTTCCAAGAGAGCGCGGGAAGCTGGGAACACAAAGGCGGGCAGGAGGGGCCGAATCCCGCGCACTCATGGAAGCGCAGCTGGGGAGGGAAACCGGCTGACAGGGCCTAATCCCTGCAAACCCACGGCAGGTCAACTGGGGAGAGAGACATGCGTGGGCGGGGCCAGGGTTCCGTGCACCCATGGCTGAGCTGCTGGGGCGAGAGGTCCACACAGGCTGCCCGAGGATATGGGGCTTGGGGTACCCATGGCCTAGCAGCCAGTGAGGGGACCCGCAGACAGGAAGGGAATCAGACACAGAGGCCAGCCCTGTGGCAAGAAACCTAGTGAGAAACCAGAAATCGGGACCATAGCTGTATTCTGGAAAATCCAGACATATTAGGTGTGGAGCCAGACCCTGTCAGCCTCCGTGACGACAAACAAAGCCCACAGAATCTGTGCCTGGCCAAACAGGAACATACCATCAGAACAATTACAGGCTGATAACTCTGAGTGCAACATAGAGAAGCCTGAATTGGGAGCAGTGAAACAATCCTGGTCCATTACTCACAACTTGGAAATAGGCTGCACCAGCTCACAATGCCTCAGGCGATTAAAACCACAGTGACCCTGAAATCCCCCTGTAAGCAACGACAGATAGCCAAGTAACGAGTCCCCTGCACCAAAATATCCACTGTGGTTCCAAGCACCGAAAACAGACAGCTAAACGCATCCAATGGCCAAAGGTCAAAAAAAAAAAAAAATAGAAATCAAGGAAATATGACTCCAACAAAGCAGAATTATCCTGGCTCATCCAATTCGGATGACCACACACCAACAGAAACACATGAAAACGTTGACAATTCTGCATTATGGAAAGTGATAGAGTCCCTGCAAGAAGAACTTAAATCTATGAAGGAATTGAAAGAAGCCACAATTCTACAACTCAAAACAAGGAACAATACCATTAAAGAGCTCCAAGCCAAGGTGACAGAGCTTGCACAGGAAAAGGAAAAAGCAATGAAAGATTTTCATACAAAAACAAGCAAGCTGGAGAAGGAAATGTACAAAACGAACAAAACCATACAAGACATGAAAATAGAAATAGAAACAATAAAGAAAACACAATCACAGTTAAAAGAGGAAGTGGAGAACCAAGGGAAGAGAACAGGAACTACGAATGTGAGCATCAACAATAGGATGCAGGAGATGGAAGACAGGATCTCAGGCATGAAAGATTCAGTGGAAGAAATCAGTACAACATCCAAAGAAAATGAGAAGGCTAAAAAATCTCTCACCCACAACATCCAAGAAATCAAGGACTCAATGAAAAGACGGAACCTAAGAAATATAGGTATAAAGGAAAGAGAGGACTCCTGACTCCAAGGTCCAAGAAATATCTTCAACAAAATCATAGAGGAAAACTTCCCAAACCTGAAAAAAGAGATGCCAATAAAAATCCAAGAGGCTTACAGAACACCAAACAGATTAGATCAGAAAAGAAACTCCTCTCGCCACATAATAATTTAAACACCAAATGTACAGAACAAAGAAAGAATATTAAAAGCTGTAAGAGAAAAAGGTCAAGTCACATACAATGGCAGACCCATCAGAATTACACCTGACTTCTCCTCAGAAACGTTAAAAGCTAGAAGGGCCTGGTCAGATATACTACAAGTCCTGAGAGATCATAGGTGCCCAGTCAGACTTCTTTACCCAGCAAAACTCTCTATCAACATAGATGGAGAAAACAAGATATTCCATGACAAAATCAAATTTAAACAATATCTACCCATAAACCCAACCCTACAGAAAATCCTAGAAGGAAAATCCCAACCCAGAGAAGAAAACTCCACCCAAGAAAACAAAGGGAATAGAAAACCCCTCAGCAACTAAACCAAAAGAGGCACAGGACCACCACCTATACCAAACTAATGGGAAATAACAACCCCAGGTCACTAATATCCATCAACATCAATGCACTCAACTTCCCAATAAAAAGACATAGGTTTACTGAGTGGATCCACAAGCAAGACCCTTCCTTATACAAGAGACACATCTAACTATGAAAGATAGACACTGCCTCATAGTAAAGGGCTGGGAAAAGGTTTTCCAAGCAAATGGACCCAGGAAGCAAGCTGGAGTAGCCATCCTAATATCACAAAACAGACTTCCAACTGAAGTTAATGAAGAAAGACAAAGAAGGGCACTATATACTCATTAAAGGGAATATTCATCAAGAGGAAATCTCAATACTGAACATCTATGCCCCAAATAAAAAGGCACCTACTTTCGTAAAAGAAACACTTCTAAAACTTAAAGCGCACGTCGATCACAACACATTAGTAGTGGGAGACTTCAACACCCCACTCACAACAATGGACAGATCAAGACAGAAGACAAACAGAGAAATATTGAGTCTAACAGAGATCATGAAACAAATGGACCTAACAGATATCTACAGAACATTTCACCCAAACACAAAGGAATACACCTTTTTCTCAGCACCCCACGGAACCTTCTCCAAAATCGACCACATAGTTGGTCACAAGGATAGTCTCAATAGATACAAGAAAATTGAAATAACACCTTGTATCTTATCAGACCACCACGGAATAAAGCTGGTCTTCAACAGCAAAAGAATCAACAGAAAGCCTACACTCACATGGAAATTGAACAGCTCCTTACCGGATGACCACTGGGTCAGGGAAGAAATAAAGAAGGAAATCAAAGACTTCTTAAAATCCAACGACAATTAAGACACAACATACCAAACCTATGGGATACATTGAAAGCTGTGCTACGAGGAAAGTTCATAGCACTAAGTGCTTTCAAAAAGAAAATTGTGACAGCTCATATTAGCAAATTAACAGCTAAACTGGGTGAATTGGAAAAAAAAAGAAACAAACACTCCCAAGAAGAGCAGAAAGCAGGAAATCAACAAACTTAGGGCTGAAATCAACAACTTAGAATCAAAAAGAACTATACAAAGAATCAATGAAACCAAGAGTTGGTTCTTTGAGAAAATCAACAAAATAGACAGACCCCTAGCCAAACTAACTAAAAGGCAAAGGGAAAGAACACAAATCAACAAAATCAGAAATGAAAAGGGATAAATAACAGCAGACATTGAGGAGATCCAGAAAATATTCGGGCATTATTTTAAAAATTTATATTCCACTAAATTTGAAAACCTAAGCAAAATGGACAATTTCCTCGATAAATTCCACCTACCAAAACTACATCAAAATCAGATTAACAGCTTAAACAGCCCAATAACACCTAAGGAAATAGAAACAGTCATTAATAATCTCCCAACCAAAAAAAGCCCAGGGCCAGATGGCTTTAGCACGGAATTCTACCGGTCATTCAAAGGGTAGCTAACACCATTAGTTTTCAAACTCTTCCACCACATAGAAACAGAAAGAACACTGCCAAATTCATTCTATGAGGCCACTGTCATTCTGATTCCTAAACCACACAAAGACTCAACAAAGAAAGAGAACTTCAGACCAATCTCCCTCATGAACATAGATGCAAAAATACTTAATAAAATACTAGCAAACCGAATTCAAGAACACATCAAAAGTATCATACACCATGATCAAGTAGGCTTCATCCCTGGAATGCAGGGATGGTTCAATATAGGAAAGTCTATCAATGTAATTCACCACATAAACAAGATGAAAGAAAAAAAAACCACATGATAATCTCGCTAGATGCAGAAAAAGCATTTGACAAAATCCAAAACCCCTTCATGCTAAAAGTTCTGGAGAGAACGGGCATACAAGGACCATACCTAGAAATAATAAAGGCAATATACAGCAAGCCAGTAGCCAACATCAAATTAAATGGAGAGAAGCTTGAAGCATTTCCTCTAAACTCAGGGACAAGACAAGGATGTCCACTTTCACCATATCTCTTCAATATAGTACTTGAAGTCCTTGCTAGAGCAATAAGACAACTAAAGGAGATCAAAGGGATAAAAAATGGAAATGAAGAAGTCAAATTATCCCTATTCGCAGATGATATGTTAGTATACATAAGCGACCCCAAAAACTCCACTAAAGAACTCCTACAGCTGATAAACAACTTCAGCAAGGTGGCTGGATACAAAATTAACTCAAAATATCAGAAGCCCTTCTTTATACAACAAACAAATATACCGAGAAAGAAATAAGGGAAACAACCCCCTTCACAATAGGCACAAACAACATAAAATACCTGTGGGTAACTCTAAGCAAGCATGTAAAGGACCTATATAACAAGAACTTCAAGCCCCTGAAGAAAGAAATGGAAGAGGCCTTTAGAAGATGGAAAGATCTCCAATGCTCAAGGCTAGGTAAGATCAACATAATAAAAATGGCTATCCTACCAAAAGCAATATATAGATTTAATGCAATTCCTATCAAAATACCAACACAATTCTTTGTAGACCTGGAAAATGCTAGTCTCAACTTCATATGGAACAACAAAAAGCCCAGAATAGCTAAATCAACCCTGTACAATGAAAAAACATCTGGAGGTATCACCATCCCAGATTTCAAGCTGTACCACAGAGCAACAGTAATAAAAACAGCATGGTAATGGTATAGAAACAGACCAGTGGATCAATGGAATCTAATTGAAGACCCAAACATGGACTGACACACCTATGGCCAACTAATCATTGACAAATAAGCCAAAACCGCACAATGGAAGAAGGACAGCATCTTCAACAAATGGTGCTGATCCAACTGGATGTCCACTTGCAAAAGAATGAAATTAGACCCATACCAATCACCTTGTACAAAACTTAATTCCAAGTGGATCAAAGACCTTAACATAAGGCCGGCCACACTAAAGATACTAGAAGAAAAAGTAGGAGAAACACTCGAACTCATTGGCACAGGTGACAACTTCCTGAAGAGAACACCAACAGCTCAGGACCTGAGATCAACAATCAATAAATGGGACCTCATGAACCTGAAAAGCTTCTGTAAGGCAAAGGACACTGTCATTCAAACAAAACGGCAACCAACAGACTGGGAGAAAATCTTCACCAACCCCACATCTGATAGAGGGCTATTATCTAAAATCTACAAAGAACTCAAGAAACTAAAAGCCAAGAAACCAAATAATCCAATCAAAAAATGGGAGATGGAGCTAAATAGAGAATTCACAAAGGAGGAATCCCAAAGGGCTGAGAGACAGCTGAAGAAATGTTCAACATCCTTAATCATCAGAGAAATGCAACTCAAGATGACCCTGAGATTTGACCTAACACCTGTTAGAATGGCTAAGATAAAGAGCTCAAATGATAGCGCATGCTGGCGAGGGTGTGGAGAAAGGGGAACCCTACTCCATTGCTGGTGGGAGTGCAGGCTTGTGCAAACACTATGGAGGTCTGTCTGGTGATATCTTAGAAATCTAGGAATAACCTTGCCTCAGGATCCAGCCATACCACTTCTGGGTATACACCCAAAGGACTTCTCACGGAGACATAGGAAAGTCTCCTCATCTATGTTCATAGCAGCCTTATTTGTAATAGCTAGAAATTGGAAACAACCCAGATGTCCCTCAACTGAAGAATGGATTAAAAAATTGTGGTACATCTATACAATGGAATATTACTCAGCTATAAGAAACAATGAAATCATGCAATTTGCAACCAAATGGATCTAGATGAGCTCATCCTGAGTGAGCTAACCCAGTCTCAGAAGGATGCACATGGCATCTATTCACTTATAGTAGGATTTTAACTATATCGTACAGGATATCTGTACTACAACCAACACACCAAAAGGAACATGGACATAATTTTTTTTTATCTTTTTCTTTTTCCTTCTTTTTTTCTTTTTTTTTTCCTTTTCCCTTATCTTTTTCCTCTCTTTTTTTGTTGATATTCTTTGTTTTTGTGGGTTTGTGTGTTTGTTGGTCTTTTTTTTTTTCAGTATTCCCCCAGTAGCAAAGAGACACCTTTCACTGGCAGTACTGCCTCGTAGGCCCCCGGTGAATGAAGAGGCTATTGGCCCTCATATGACTCCTGATCTGTGGTGAGAGACTGTTAGGCAGGGACACTTCCCCCCAGAGGAACAAGACGGAAGGGTCAGGGGGTAGAGCATGGGAGGGTGGGGCTGGGAAGCGGGAAAAGAGGACAATATAAGGATGCAACCTGAAGCAACAAACAAATAAATTTATTAACAAAAAAAAAAAAAAAAAAAAAAAAAAAGGCTGGGGTCAGGGCTGAAACACTGTGAATGGAATAGAGGATACAGCCATTCGGCCTGGTTTTGCAGACCTCCAGGTGTAGAGAAGATGTGGAGCTTAGGTAAAATACAAGAGAATTGTTGTATTGGCCCATGCCTTTGACTTCAGTGGAGACAGGGGGGGGGGGAGACCGTAGAGTTGGTGGTCTTATGTATTCTGGAGTCATATGGAGTGGGGTGGTGAGGGTGCATACTCTTGGTCCCACCATTCAAGAAGAGTACACCCTTGGTCCCAGCTCCCAGCACACTGGAGACAGAAATGGGCGATCCCAGAGCTCAGGGTCAGCCTGATGCAGGGCAAACTCTAAATAGAGAAAGACTTCGATCCAGGAGTGGTGGAACACATCTTTGATCCCTTCAGATGGGAAACACAGGTCCCTGATCCCAATAATTAGAGTTCAGAGACACACACATGGGATTAGGAGGGACCTAGGTATGGAGGCTACTTACAAAAGGCCTTCTCGATGCAGGCAGATTGTCCTTTGGGATCTCAAAATATATACACTAGAGCTGGTTTAGCTCCAAGGTGACAGAATGATTTCTTCTTTAACACGGATTGAAAGATAACGCTTTGTATGTTGTCAGAAGGCCAAATTTGCTTCAGGAGAAGTACTACCTAGCCCCCCCCAACACCCCCCCCAAAAAAAGAGGGCAATTGTCCTAGGGTTGGGATTGGGGCAGGGTTCTGTTCTTATCGTTCCAGGAGAATCGAAGCGTTCATTAGGGGAGCCCAGGGACGGCTGAACAGTGGAAACCTCAGCAGAGAGCAGAATCAGGCACCAAGGAGGACGAGTGACCCAGTTGATTTTGCCTGGCAGACTTCCTCAATAGCTGTCTCCATTGGGGGCCTGCAACCCCCACAGCAATCCAATGTCACTGGGAACGCTCAGCTCTACACAATGCCCCAGCAGGAACCTCAGTGAAGCCTGCAAGATCAGCTTCTGCCTACAAACCCCTTAGGTCATCTAAACAGCTGAGAACAGAAGGACTGAACATAAAAGGAGTGTACTAACATTTTTAATCATTTTTCCCATTTGGATTCAGGCCCCAAACAGGTCTACTATGACCCAAATCAGCAGGAAGTCACTTTAAGAGAGCGATGTCCCATGCCCAGAGGGTGTGGAAGGTGTTTCTCCGCCCTTCTTTTTGGTTATTTGAAGGATAACTGAAAACTCTGATATTTAGGGGAAGAGACTACAAGCTGATAAATGGTCCTGTCTTAATGGGTTTTGGAGGTTAGCCCCAGGGACTTCCTACTTTTCCTTTTCTGTATCCTTCTTTCTCTCCTATGTAGGAGTGCATGGGCTTGAGAAAAATGAGATATAGACATAGCACAGGAAGGTCCAAAAAGAAGGGGCAGATTATTGAATATGCCCTTATACCTTTGTATATTGATACAAAATTAGTAGTTTATTTTCGGCTTAAGTGGTATTGACCATTGTTTATTGTGCAAAAATAAGATTGTATTGGATTACATCGTTATTGATCTTTGTATATTGATACAAAATTAAGATTATAGTTGGCCACAATGGTATTGACCCTTGCATATGGACATAATATTAAGATTGTATTGGGCTACATAGGCATTGATTTTTGTATATTGATACATAATTAAGAGTATATTTAACCACAATTGAATAGATCTTTGTATATTGATACAAATTTAAAGGTAACGCTTCCTAATGGTATCATACCTAGAGATACTTAAAAATAAAATGTGAAGCTCTGACCTCTTGATACCAACCGTCTAAAACGGTCTAGGATATTTAAGTAAAACAAACTCCTAGTCATGCAAACATGTCACTTTTTTAGCTACTATGACAGTCTATCACAGATATTCTCTAAACTACCCAGTAATCAAGTTGCTAAGAGACAAGCAACATTTGCTTATCTAAATACAAGAGAAGGATAGGGCATCTTCAAAAAACCCCAAGAGATCTGAAGAATATGACATTCAAAGATGTTATCTTAAATCAAGATTTTTTTTTTGATATCGAGACATATCATCACCTGACAGCACCTCCTATTCTACTCCAAGTAGAAGATAAGCATCGAAGAACCTCCACTGTAAGATGGTTGAATTAGTGGCAAGCCTATCTCTTGGCATGAAAAAACCCCTTGCACCAACTGCAGACAGACTGCTGTCCAAAAAGGACAAAACTTGGTAGCAGGGAAGTCGACAGCCTAACTCTGCCAAAATAGGGTAGGTAAGTCCTTCATAATCCCTGCTCTACAACAAATGTCTGTCATAGAAACAGGACCCAAAGGCTGAAGACTGATGCAGGAAGGTATGGAGAGAAAATGGGAACTGTCCAGGCAGTCATTGGTATGTCCTTTCTTAGTTTTGGAAGCTGCAGGCCCTGCACTTCCTATATAAGCAGATATATTTATCCCTCTCAGGTCTCTGAGGTGGTTGAAGAATAGACAGCTAGAGTCTCACAGTTAAATTTTGAGTTGTTTAGGAATCAATATGGTGTTATAGATCTAAGAAGATACTCTTAAAAGTGTGTTGCGAGTTAGTATGAATGTTGAGTCACATATAGACCTTTAAACTCAAGGAGATGGTTAGATAGTAGAATGTTAAATTCAGGGGCCAAATATGTATAAACTGGACATTGGGAAGGTATACTTTGCCATTTAACTCTCATAAATGTGGCATATTTATATCTGTTGTTTTGTTTAATACTTACTGTAATAAGAGAAGGAACCACCTATTGGACTGAAAGGGGAAACTTCTGGGTGGAAGAGCGTGGAAGGGCGTGATAAGAAGGGGGAATAGGGAGGGGTTTGTTACTGAGATGTAAGTTGAAGAAAAAAAATAAAGTAATTAAAAAAAAAATTTGAACTCTTTCTCCACAAAATATCTGTCTGTGTTTCTCTATACCTGCTAATATCTTCAGCTGGAGGAAACCTCTCTGATGGCAACTGAACAAGGGCCTGATCTATGAGTATAGCAGAATATCATTATGAATCATTTCATTGACTTTTTTCTTTCTTTTCTCCCTCCCTCTCTGCCTCTCCCTTCCTTCGTTCCTTTTTTTTTTTTTTTTTTTTTTTTTTTATGCCTGTGGTGTTTTGTTCTATTCCAGGTCTCTGAGTTATCCAGTCTCCAGTTCCCCCAGGCAGTGTTGGTCATGGGTTTCCTCTCATGACATGGGCCTCAAGTTAAATCAGATATTGGGTAGCCATCCCCACAAGTTCTTGCCAATATTGCCTCAGAAAATCTTGCATGTGGAACAGATTGTATATTAAAATTTTGTGACTGAGCTGGTGTATATGTTTCTCTTTCTGTAACCTGCAGAGTAACTTCTCCCAACAAAGAGACCAGAACATAGTGTAGGGAGTTAGTAAATATCTAGGGGTTTCTTATACAGTCTCTTAATTTGGGGATTGAAGTTCAACTTGGCTGTGACCAATTAGCTTATCAGCTTGTGGACTAAAAACAGGAAACAGAAAAGACTTAATGGACTAAAAACAAGGTGGAGGTCGGGGAAAACAGGAAAGACTTAATGGACTAGAAACAAACTTTTTGGCCTGGCATTGTTTTCAGCTGCTAAGTGGGTGGAGCCCAAATTAAGCTGAAGCAGGTGGAACAAGGAGAGATCCTGTTTACTGACAGTGGATGGAGCCAAGGGCCCCCATGCTAAAGAGCTCTGATGCTAGAAAGTCCTCACACTAGAAAGGACAACAATTGTTGGATGGAGAAAGTGCTGGTGAATTGATGGCCGGATCTCACTGAAGCAGAAAGAAGCTGGTGAGCAGAGAAAGCCTCAGCAAGACAGCAAAAGGCCAAGGACTAAATAAACTCTGTGGCTCAGCTTTTGCCTAGAGGGGTTTGACCTGTCCAAACAGTGGCCTAAGTGAAACTGTGGCCGGCTTTAAAGATTGAGGCAGAGCAGCAGAGTTGCTGATTCGAAGGAAACAAGTTGGTCTACAGGCAGCTAGGGTCTCCCAGAGAGAAGAAAGCCTCAAGCCTTATTTAAGGTGATACTGCCATAGCCAATTTAGCCTGAAAAATATGCATCTGAGATATTCCAGAAAAAAGACTGCCAAGTGCATTAAAGGGTCTACTGCAGAGACTGTGTTCCTGATGACTGAGGTCCTGCCCCAGAGACTGTATCCTTCTAAAAGGTTAGGAAAAAAGTTACAATAGTTATCAATAGGTTTAGTGGATAGATAATAAGGGTTGAAGTCATTCAAAAGAGTTGTAGGAATTTGTAGGATGAGTAGTTAAGTGTTTATATTTTTATAAGTGAATATTGTTAATAAATAAATACTTAATAATTAAAAAAGTTTGGTTACAACATAGGGATGAAGGCCCCATGTAGGCAACAGTTCAACCTTTCTCTGTTCAATGAGGTGTGTAGATGTTGTCTTTGGTAATGAAAACCCTCTGTCCGCCTTGGTTGCTTTGGGGATCTTCTAGGCCAACAATTAGACCTGATACAACCATGCCCATCACTGGAACCATTGCCTGTCTACAAAAGATGGGCAGTTCAGACCCATTAATAGTGATCCTCACTAGGGTCATCCTCCTAAACTTCAGGAAGTTTCCATTGCACTACGCTTCCACACTGGCCCCCAAATATCCTCCAGTTCCAGCCCTCTCTTTTCACACTCTACCTACTGATCCCTGTTATTCCCATTGCTAACCATTCTCAGTCCACCTACAAAATCTGTTATATTTCAGCTTCCTAGAGATTCATGCATCCGTAATACAGCCTCCTTTATCTAACCACTCTGCATCTATGGATTGTAGCTTCATTATAATTTACTTAAGAGCTAATATCTAAATATAAATGAATACATACCATATTTATCTCACAGGGTATGGGTTACTTCACTCAGGATGATTTTTTTCCTACTTGCATCCATTTGCCTATAATTTCATGATTTTTAACAGCTGAAAAAATACTCCATTGTGTAAGCTCACTCAGAATGAGCTTTTCTAGTTCCAACCATTTGTCAGAAAATTGCATAATTTTCTTGTTTCTGATGGCTAAGTAGTATTTCATTGTGTACATGTACCACAGCTTTTTTATCCATTCATCAGTTGAGAGACATCTGGGCTCTTTCCAGTTTCTAACTATTACAAATAAAGCTTCTATGAACATAATTGAGGATATGTCCTTGTGGTTTGGTGAAGAATCATTTGCATGTATACCCAGGAGTAGTATGGCTGGGTCCTGAGGCAGAGCTATTCCAAGTTTTCTAAGATATTGCCAGACTGACCTCCATAGTGGTTGCACAAGCCTGCACTCCCACCATCAATGGAGGAGGGTTCCTTTTTCTCCACACTCTCGCCAGCATGTGCTGTCATTTGAGCTTTTGATCTTAGCCATTCTGACAGGTGTGAGATGGAATCTCAGAGTCATCTTGAGTTGCATTTCTCTGATGGTTAAGGATGCTGAGCATTTCTTCAAGTGCCTCTCAGCCTCTCAACCTTCAGGAATTCCTCCTTTGTGAATTCTCTGTTTAGCTCTTTTCCCAATTTTTCAATTGGATTATTTGGTTTCTTGGCATTTAATTTCTTGAGTTCTTTGTAAATTTTGGATATTAGCCTTTTGTCAGATATGGGGTTGGTGAAGATTTTTTTCCCAATCTGTAGGCTGCTATTTTGTTCGAATGACAGTGTCTTTTGCCTCACAGAAGCTTTTCAGTTTCATGAGGTCCCATTTATTGATTGTTGGTCTTAGGTCCCAAGCTGTTGGTGTTCTGTTCAGGAAGTTGTCATCTGTGCCAATGAGTCCCAGGGTTTTTCTGACTTTCTCTTCTAGTAGATTTAATGTGTCTGGCCTTATTTTAAGTTCTTTGACCCACCTGGACTTAAGTTTTGTACAAGGTGATAAGTATAGGTCTAATTTCATTCTTTTACATTTGGACATCCAGTTGGATCAGCACCATTTGTTGACGATGCTGTCCTTTTTCCATTGACTACTTTGAATATTAGTCCTCCATCATTCCATTCCATAGGCTGCCTCTTTGTGTGATTTATGGTTTTATTTGCCTTTCTGAAGCATTTAAGCTTCATAAAGTCCCATTTATTAATTTTTTTATCTTAGTGCCTGTGTTATCTGTGTTCTGTTCAGTAAGTTGTCGCCTGTGCCAATGCATTCAAAGTTATTTTCCACTGTTTCTTTGTCAGGTGTTTGATACACGTGGACCTGAGTTTCTTGCAGGGTAAGTATGGATCTATTTGAATTCATCTACATGCAACCATCCAGTTTGACCAGCACCATTTGTTGAAGATGCTTTCTTTTTCCTTTTTTCCTATTGTGTATTTCTAGATTCTTTATCAAAAATCAGGTGTCCATTTGCATGTGGACATATGTCTGAGTTTTCAATTCAATTCCATTGAACACCATGTCTCTCTTTATAACAATACCATGCAGATTATGTTACTATAGCTCTGTAGTACAACTTGAAATCAAGGATCATGATATCTCCAATAGCTCTTTCATTGTTCAAAATTGTTTTTTTCTATCTTGGTTGTTCTGCATTTCTATATGAAATTGAGATTTGTCCTTTCAAGGTCTGTGTAGAAGGAACAAGGCATAGCACATGTATGGAATAACATCAAAACAATTCTTCGACCCCTTTTGGATGGCCACCTATGCCATTATGGGAGGGAATATGGTCATGTTAATCATTCTGCTTAAGTGCCTGATACAGCACATTGCCTGGCAACATACTGTCAACAAGATTACCATGCAGGTTCTCATGGCTCTGGAATACCCAGACCATAGCCCACCCAAAGAGGTGATATAGGTTTGGCTCACAGAGATCTGTGAAGCCTCTGTTTAATTCCCTACACACCTTATGTGCTCTCCAGGGATGTCACACTTTGAGGACTGGTAGTCAATGATGGGTAAGAATCTGTTCAGCAGGTCACCTAAGACGGGCACAGTTCATTATACTGGGAGTCTCTGAGGTGTGGTCAAGAAGATCAGAGCATAAGAACTCTGGTTCCCACTGAGTTGCTAAAAAAATTAAAAATAAAAAAAAATGTAGGAGGAACAAGGGCTGCCATTGAGCAAGAACAAAGTCTACTGCTAAACAGCACATGGATGGCTGGGATTTTGCATGCTGCTGGCCTAAAAGACCTGCCTGGGCATGCCTGAACATGCCTGGCCTGAGACCTTCCTGGAGCTGCCTGGAGATTGATTATTCCACACCAGTTAATGAGACATGAGGCAATGAGGAAAAACCACGGCAGCCTGCAGTTCAGGAGCCAATGGAACTCTGGTAGGAGGTTATAAAGGAATCACTCTCTTATTGAAATAAATGGGTCTGTTTTTGCCACTTACTGGGCCCCCAGAATCTGGGTTGTTGATTCCGTAGAAGCTCATCCCTGCCCCCCAAAAGTCCTGTAAAGAACTGTGTAGGAATTTTGGTGGGAATTTCATTTAATCTGTAGATTGTTTTTGGTAGGATGACATTTTTACTATGATAATCTTACTGATCCATGATTATGAGAGATCTTTCCATCTTCTGATATCTTTCTCATTTTCTTTTCTTCACAGACTTGAAGCTTTTCTAGTACAGGTCTTTCACTTGCTTAGTTAGAATTACTATATGATATTTTATATTATTTGTTCATATCATGAAGGGCTTTTTCCCCCTGATTTCTTTCTTAGTCCATTTATCATTTTATATAGAAAAGCTACTGATTTTTTTAAAGTTAATTTTGTATCTGGCATCTTTGTTGAAACTGTTTATCAGCTGTAGGATTTCCCCAATGGAGTTTTTAGGGTCAGTTATATGCAAAGAAAGATACTTTGATATCTTTCCTTCCAATTTGTTTCCCCCTTGGCATCTGTGGTCTCTTCAAGACTGCAGCACATTTGTCTAAGCCCTTCTGTGTTATAGAGTCTCCATTAAGAACTCAGGTTACTTGGTCCTTTTCTCTTGTAACTTAATATTCACCCTTTGTTCTAGATGATTAGTGTTTTGTTTTTTGTTTTTGTTTTTGTGGCAGGGGCCCTCTTTTCTTCTCCAATCTATTTGGGGCTATATATGCTTATTGTACTTTCATAGGGATTTCCTTCTTTAGGTTAGGAAATTTTTGTGCTATGCTTTTGTTGAAAATATTTTCTGGACCTTTGAGCTGGGATTCTTTCTCTATTCCTGTTATTCTTAGATTTGGTCTTTTCATAGTGTTCTAGATTTTATGGATTTTTTTTCTGAAATTTTTAGAGTCAGCCTTTTCTTCGACAGAGTTATCCATTTTTTCTACTATGTCTTCAGTGCCTGAGATTACACCTTCCATCTCTTTTATTCTGTTAATGAAGCTTGCCTCTGTAATTCCTGTTCACATTTCCAGAATTTCCTCAATTTGTGTTTTCTTTGCTGTCTCTATTTCCATGTTTAGATCTTGAATAGTTTTATTCATTTGGTTCAACTGTTTGTTGGGTTTTTTTGTTTGTTTGTTTGTTTGTTTTACTACCTTTAAAAAAGAGATTTGTCATTTTCTTCTAATTATTTGAATTTTCCTGGCTTTCTTTGAGGGATTTATCCATTTCCTCTAAATTTCTGTTTGTGTTTCTCTGGATTTCTCTAAAGGATTTATTCATTTCCTCTTTAAGGACCTTTATCATCTTTTTTTTTTTTACTTTTTCTTTTTTTTTTTAATAATTTATTTATTTCTTCAAGTTACATCTCAATCACAATCCCCTCCCTACTCCCCCACTCCAGTCCCACCCTTCCCCCTCCTCACCCTCAATCCCCCATCTTCTTCCCTTTTTTTTTTTTTTAGTTCAAGGTATTTCACTTTCCCCCCAACAGCTCTCCCTTTCAGTCCAACAAATGGTTCTTTTTCTTATAACTATAAATACAATACAAAACAACAGAAATAAATAGGCCACAATTATGTGAGTTATATGGCTTAGCATACATTCCGAATGTCCAGTCCATATGTATTTGGCACCTGACTTTAACATTCTACTATCTAACCATCTCCATGAGTTTAAAGTTCTATATCTAACTCAGCTTTCATACTAACTTGCCTCACAATTTTAAAAATATCTTCTTAGATCCAGAACACCCTCTTGATTCCTAAACAACTCAAAATTTAACTATGAGACTCTAGCTATTTATTCTTCAACCACCTCAGAGACCTGAGAGGGATAAATATATCTGATTATATAGGAAGTGCAGGGCCTGCAGCTTCCAAAACTAAGAAATGACATACCAGTGGCTGCCTGGACAGTTCCCATTTTCTCTCCATACATTACAGCATCAATCATCAGCCGTTTGGCCCTGTTTCTCTGACAGACATTGATTGTAGAGCAGGAATTATGAAGGACTTACCTACCCTGTCTTGGCAGAGCTAGGATGTCGACTTACCTGCTTCCAAGTTTTGAAGGACTTCTATCATCTTAATGTACTTGCTCTTAAGGTTTTTTTCCTTGTCTTCAGCTATGTTGGAATATTCAGGCTTGCTGTGGTAAGATAACTGGGCTCATATTATACTAGCTGTTATTGATTGTGCTCTTACACTGGCATCTAGGAATCTAGGTTTGGGGTGATTATAGGTCCAAGTGCTGATTTCTGCACTTGTCTTTGTTGAATGGATGTTTTGTTCCTTGGTTTCTGTTTCCTCTTTGAATTTTCAGAGAACTTGTTTTACTGGCCTGCTCAGCTTGTTTATTTATGGGGAGTACTTGTTGATGTTGGAGGCTGGGGGAAGGGGAGGTGGGGGAGTAGTCTGTGGGATCCACAGAAGGCATGGACAGGAGACAAGGAAGATTCCAGTTCCTGTTCTGTTGCAGCTCTAGACAGCCCTGATGATTGAATCTGAATCGAGACAGTGGAGAAGACCCACAGGCAGTCTAACTTGTTTTGTTGGAAGTTGTGGCCTGTGGTTGAGAAGAGGGTGTCCACCTTAATCGTGCTCTGGGACACAGTGATGGGGGGACGAAGGTAAGCAAGTGGTCTATAGGATCCACAGGAGGTATGGACGGGGAGATGAAGATTCAGTTGGTGTTCTGTTGTGGCACTAGGACAATGCTGAGGATTGGGTCTGAGGGAACAGAGGGAGTGGAGAAGGTCCCTGGGTAGCCTACCTTGTCTTATTGAAGGTATAGATTCTATTCTAGCTCTTCTAGCTTTTTTAATGTACACACACACACACACACACACACACACACACAAGCTTCTAGAGTAGTAGTCTTCAACTTGCAATTTTTATAATGTCTTTATTGTTCCCTTCCATATTTCCTTCTCTACCCTACCTTCTATAACTCCTACTCGCATAGTTCCACAGCTAGGTGGAAATTTTTTAGTTCCTTCTCCATCCATACTCAGTAATATTTTATTTTGACATAAAAATGTTTTCATATTTTCAAATGCTTGTTTAAAAAAAAGAAGACAATGTGCTAGTACAGTATGTAGTCCTTTCCTAAAATGTTTTCTGCTTCCTGATATAGAATTCATTTACTACAAAGTTATTATTTATAAGCAAAATTTTAAGACAAATTTGTTTATATTCGATAAAATTTATTATCATTTTAATTAAAGTTCTACTTAAACTTCCAAGTAACATACTTGCTATTTACTTTTACCTCATTTCTGAAATTATATCAGTTAGACAGTGGAGCATTTACTGTCTGAGAATTTTAACTCTCATCTTTATCTACTTATGTAGCATTTGTTCATTCATGGTCTTTTATTTACTTACTTAACACACATTTAGTGAGTATCTAACATGTATTTGGTGTTTGGATTAAGAAAAAAATAGAGAAGGAAACAGAAAGTTTAGATAATATTCATGACTTTATCTGGTCACACATGAACAACTATATTAACTTCAAATGAAGCAATGACAACAGACCAAGAAACAATTTCACACAAGTCTAGCTTGGTGATCCACTGAGTTTATTAGATTACTATAGAAGCATGGGTAGCTAAAAGGTAGCTACATCAATAAAAAGCCCATTTCATCATGGGTGCTGACTCATGAAAGTTATATTCCTGTTTAAGGTATATATTTTCCCCCCAACAGGTCCCCCTTTCAGTCCAACAAATGGCTCTTTCTCTTATAACAACAAATGCAATACAAAACAAAAATAATTAGGCTGCAATTATGAAAATTGTAAGGCTTAGCATACATTCCCAATGTCCTATCCATCCATATTTGGCAACTGACTTTAACATTCTACTATACATCCATCTCCATGAGTTTAAAGTTCTATATCCAACTCAGCTTCCATCCTAACTTGCATCACCATTTTAAAAACATCTTCTTAGATCCTGAACACCCTCTTTTTTTTTAACTTTGGATATTTCTTTATTAAACAGAGAACAAAAGTGAAGCAATTGGGAAAATCATAAATAAATATCAATGTCAAATAAAACCTGTACACCAGTCATGTGAAAGATAAGGGAATGAGAGGCTTGATCCTTCCTGCTCTCAGTAGATGTGTATACAAGTATGCTGCCCTCATTATTTGGGGTCTTCAGTTTCTTCCCTTTGACATCCTCTTTGAGAAAACATCTTTTTTTTTTATTAATAAATAAATTTATTTATTTACTGCTTCAGGTTACATTTCCATCATATTGTCCTCTTTCCCTCCTCCCAGCCCCACCTTCCCACCCTCTACCCCCTAACCCTTCTATCTCACTCCTCTGGAGTGGAGTGTCCCTACATAACTGTCCCTCACCCCAGTTCAGAAGTCATATGAGGGCCAAGAACCTCCTCATACACTGGGGGCCTACAAGGCAGCACCACCAGTGAAAAGTGTCTCATTGCCAGGGAGGGAAAACTAGAAAACAACAAAAACAAGATAAAATAAAATAAAATAAAAAGTCTATGTTCATGTTCCCTTTGGTGTGTTGGTTGTAGTATATATATCCTGTACTATATAGCAAAATCCTACCATAAGTGAATAGATGCCATGTGCATCCTTCTGAGTCTCGGTTAGCTCACTCAGGATGAGCATCTCTAGTTCCATCCATTTGGCTGCAAATTGCATAGTTTCATTGTTTCTGATAGCTGAGTAATATTCCATCATATAGATGTACCACAGTTTTTTAATCCATTCTTCAGTTGAGGGACATCTGGGTTGTTTCCAGTTTCTAGCTATTACAAATAAGGCTGCTATGAACATAGATGAGGAAACTTCCTTATAATTCCATGGGGAGTCATTTGGATGTATACCCAGAAGTGGTATGGCTGGGTCCTGAGGCAAAGCTATTCCAAGTTTTCTAAGATATCGCCATACTGACCTTCATAGTGGTTTCACAAGCCTGCAGTCCCACCAGCAATGTACACTCTCTTAATTCCTAAAAACTCAAAATTTAACTATGAGACTATAACTATCTAGTCTTCAACCACATCAGAGACCTGAGAAGGATGGGGGGGATATGAGCAGGAAGAGGATGGAAGGGTGGGACTGGAGTGGGGAGTGGGGAGGCGATTTTGATTGAGATGTAACTTGAAGAAATAAAAATACTTAGAAAAAAAAGTTATATTCCTGGAGTTTCCTTATGATTTATAGGAACCTTTGTGTTTGGACAGTCTCCCCTCTCCAGAAGCTAATATTGCTTGTACAACTACAACTTTAAGGAGGAGCCTTATAATTTTTGAAAGTTTTGGAAATCTACTAAGACTTATGAAGTGTGTGTGTGGTTTACTTCTTGAGCTTTAATGATCCCCCCTATGATGAAATGTTTCCATTACCTATAGAACAGAAAGATAAAGAGGGAAAGAAAGCAGCATAAGCCAGTCTAATGACATAAAATTAAACCTACCACTATGACAAGTATTTTTTCAAAAATGTGATTGACGTAAACATGAACATATATAAATGTTGATACCTAAAGAGGGGTGTAAAGCCTGTCTGGCATTTTGTAACTTTAAAGTCACTTGAAATAAAGTCACACACAAATTGAACTCACAATTTGCTATGGAGAGAATCAAAATAGTTCCATCTTACTGGAAAAGAGAGATTTAAGTTAAATTCAAAGACAAAGGTTAGGTCTGTAGAGGTTAAATAATAGGAGCCTAGACTATATGAGAAATTACAATTTATTCTAAATATGATCAGAAGCAACTGAAATGATTTTATCATTTGAACATGATATGTGATAACCATCCTCAGAAAGAACTTTGATCTTTCCAAATGTATGGTGAAAAAGAGCAAAAAGACAGCATTAAGTTCCTGAACTTTGTGGCCAGGGGTAATATAGATGCACTATTAGTGTTTGGCACTCAGTTGTGTATCTGTCTGGGGGTGTTATGAACCTTTGGATATGACAGGATCATTATACACCTGAATTCATAGTATCTGTGACTGCATATATAAGAACTAAAGAAAGTCTATATTTCTACATGAGTGAGGAAGGTATCATGATATCTCACATTGCAGAAGAAACATGGACAACTAATGACTGTTGTGGGAAGAGAAGTTGGTTTTCTTCAAGAATGCTGTTTGTAGGTATCCCACATTCCAGTGAATGGATCTACACCCATGCACATGCTGACAACACCAAGTGGATTTAGTGGGTTAACAAAAGGAGTGCATGAAGTTGGGAGAGAAAAGTGTTGAGATGGTATGTGATTCATGATGTATTTAATCAAAGAGCATTATGTACATATATAAATTCCTAATAACTTTTTAAAAATTGATAAAAGAAATACATAATTTAAAATGAGGAAGTGAGACCAAGTAAGAGAATGAGTGAGAGACTGAGAGATCAAGAGAATGAGAGAGAGAGGGAAAGAGAGAGAGAGAGAGAGTTTGGTTACTGTAATTTGTAGTAATCAGAGTTTGATTATTGTAATCCAGTAATCCATTGAGGTTAACTCTTGGGACCACTATTAAGCTGTTGTAGGTGACATTCAGAAGAATCACTTATATGCAATAGTTATCATGAACAACTAGTAAGTGGAAGAAATCTAAGAGAACATTGTAATTCCTATTGGAGAAAGTAGATATATGAGGTATCATTAATATCACAGAAAACAGAGAAGCAAAAAAGGTACAGGAAGTAGGGGCAAAGAATGAGGAAAGATGAGTCTAATTAGAGACCTATATAGTTTTGTAGTGGGAGCACTGGATATATAATTTAGGAGTGTGGAAAGAGGTTTGAATCACATAATTATTTTGAAATTTCTTTCCTGCACAGAAGATAATAGTTTACTTCAGAGTTTCTACAAATTTTGTAACTTTAGTATTAATCTTGAGCCTGCAGTTTGCTTTTGGTTTCTACTTAGAGTATGCCCATAGTAGCAGTCTTATACCTGTAATCATATTTTAAGATCCTCAAAAGCAAGGACACTACATTTTGGTTCCTTAGTCATCTTGTCAATTAGAGTGATTGGCACAAAATGATTAATCAATAGATTTGACAAGTGAGTGAGTGACTGAGTGAGCAACACAGTCAAATGCTGTACCAGCAACATTGGTAAAGTGGGATGCCTAGGGGGAACCTTCCTGAGCAAGTTTGAGAAAGCATTATGGATTCATTTCACTAGAGATTAATAATACACTACATAAACAAACAAAAAAAGCCCACCAGCATGGCGAAGTGTATGTGCGATGACCAAAGAGAAATACAAGTGCTTTCCAAAAACTGAATGTGACTGGAAAATGGAGCAAAGGGTGTAGGTATATGGGAAGAAGAAGGATGTTGTAGGAGTACAAGTTTGGAGTGTTTTGCATCTTTGATCTCTGAAAGAGCAACCCAGATAAATTGAGGACTTGGGTAGAGACAGAATACATTCTAGTTACTCTAGTGACCACCCAGGCCTTGTCTATGGTATGAACTACACTTGATCAATCTGAGGTACAAGTGGTATTTGTCTAGAGGAACAATGGGTTTTTTTTTTTTTGAAGGGGAATTAAAAATATTTTTAATTCTTTCAGAAGCCACTTGTAAAATTTAACACTTTCCCACTGCAAATCCCAATGTTTCAAAATGAAGGAAATAAAAACTAGAACTTAACTGACATTTCTGGGAAACCCTGCCATGTATGTATGTATGTATATACACTTATAATATTCATCTATCTCTATATAAGCTACATATTTATATATCTCACATACCTATCTCTCATGAGGTAAGAACAAGGTTCTAGGAGATAACTGCATAACATATCAAAGTATAATAGGATAAAACAAAAACTATCATATCAAAGTTGGACATGAGAATCCTACAGAAAAATAAAAGAGTCCCAAGAGAAGCCCCAGGAATCAGACTCTCTCATTTACACATTCAGGAGTTTCATAAAAGCACTGAACTGAAAACTATAGAATATGTTCAGAGAACCTGGTTTAAACCCATATAGGCCCTGTGCAAGCCACTTCAGTCTCTGTGAGTTCACAGGAGCTGCTCAGTTGTTTTAAAAGGCTTGTTCTCCTGGTGTCCTCGGTTCCTCTGTCTGTGTCACTCCTGCTTCCTCTTTAATGAGTTTCCCTGAGCTCTGAGAGAGAGATTTGGTATAAAACTATTGTTTAGAGCTGTGGAACATTGTTATTTAACACACACACATACACACAAATATATATGTTAGAGTAACTTATAAAAACTTCCTGTGATTTTAGGCAGATGAGAAAAATTGAACACAGAAGTATTGAAAGCAGAGCCCTGAACAGGGACTCAGAAGATGAGAAATTTATTGATCCTTTTTGCAGCATTTAAGCTGCAAGTTGTAAAACCTTGTGCATATGATTTTTCTTGGTCTGGAGCTTAATGTCTACATGGATCCCTGTAAATCAACTTAGTTTACCTGACTTCAGTAGAGATCCTGGTTCATAGTGAAGCTCAATAAATGACTGATAAGCAGAATAAAACTTTGTCTCATTTACAAAATAAAGTAAATTAATGCAAGACAATCACCAATAAAAACTCTAGTCTTCCCATTTTATTATTTCTTGGCTTTAATTTTCTAATTTTTAGTAGCACTGACATATTCATAAAAGTCAAAGACATTATATGTGTCTATTACTTAATCATTTATAAAATGATTTTGCATTTTTTATCTAAAAATATAATAACTCTGGGAGCTAGGTTCAATAAATCACATACACTTTAAGAAATTAAAACTTAAGATAGAAGCCAATAAAATAACAGAATATGATTTTAAATTCTACTCTAACTTGTTTGCAAACTTTGTACTTTCCCACTATTTTGAGAACCACAGTTCTATTAATGCTATCTTTTTATAAATGCACCTCCCCTGTTCCTGCAATATGACATTGAAACATAGCCTACTGTGCAGTTAAATGAGAACATAGTTTATTTGAAAATGCCAAGAAACAGTCTACTAATAAAAATAATCTTAGTGACTTTTAAAAAGCTCCAGTGTTTTAATCACTTTGATAGGCTCACAAGGGTGTGATTTTCCACCTGAAAGACATAGAAAGCCTCTACCAAAGTCACTTACAGATGTCCCTGCCCTGAGTTTCTTGAGGATGTTTATTCTTAACAGTAGATGCTTTAATAACAAGAGACATTGAGTTAGCTGAATATAACTGAAATAAAATTCTGAGAGATCACAAGAAAACTGTGTTTTAAACATCCTACTGGAGTTCTTTGGGTAAAGGCTCAATTACAGTAAATTAAGCAGCAGAGTAGCAAGGCTCAAAAGAGTTAACGGGCAAATACAATGTGCTCTTGTACAATTGCTCCAGAATGTATAGGTCAGTTTCTACTTCTGTTGGAAAAAATTGTACAGGGCCTATCATTGTCTTGATAAGTTGATACTGAAACTGGTAATCAGGGAAATTGGAGGCATCCTATTTCCTGTTTGAATAGGAGTGAGGCAGAGACACAAATGAAGACTTCATCTTATTTTTTCCTATGTTTCATGATTCAGGTCTCCCAAGCCAGTATCTCTTACTTGATCACAATGTAGGTGTAACTTCCAGGGTGAGTAAGTATCATAGTACAAAATAAAAAGTAATTATAGGAGTCTATGTTAGCTGACTTTCTCCTTATAAACACAACCACATTCAGTAGAAGTTCATATTGCATAAACAAATGGAAAATCTTTATGTGGGTCTCTGAATCTGTCTTTGAGAACAGTGGTATTTTGTTTGCAGTGAAGCCCAATATCTTTTCAATTACTAAGCCGACAGCTACTCTGCAGTGCAGCTTTTTCTTGAAGAGAAAATCTTGAAGAAAAAAATCAAGATTTTTCTTGAAGAGAAAAAAATCAAAGATGTTCAGATTCACATTAAACCCTCAATTTTGAACAGGGGAAGAAAGGTGTTACTCTATTCTCTTTGAGGAAATCTGGATATGCATAAGCTCATTTAGAGAGAAATATTGGTCCATGACAAAGGGGCATGCTTTAGTTTGGAATGAATTTTTGGGACCTTGCATTTACTGTTTTTGATGACTCTCTAGTGAACCTGTGTTTCTGTGCTTAGATCTGGGAGTTTAGGAGCAGCAACCAAAGCTGCAATTAATTGTCTCCTGCTCATACAAGCCTCTATTGTCTACTGAGTAAAGGCTATACCCTGCCATTAATTCTCCCCCTATATTTCCTGCTTATTGCAAAGGGACTGCAACACCCAAATTAATGGCAGAGAATATCCCCAGGTGGTAGGAAGTTTGCAAGTTGTGGTTCTCAAAACCATGAATTAGGCAGTCACAATATATGGGTACAAGTGACATCCGAAGGCACTTTAACCCTCCATCTTCCAAAGTTATGGTCAAAGATGCCCCTATGTGGTTATCATTTATTTTCTACTGAAATTTCTTATTCCCTATAAGTTTGTGCTCTGAATTTAACACTACCCGATTATATTTCTCTGAGGACGTGCTGTATATACTGCTGAATAGCTATGAATATCATTGTATGTCCTCTGACCAGACAATCATTTCTTTCTTGCCTGCAGGGTCTCACATACAACACAGCTAGTCAGGTATCTAGATGATTCTCTTCATGTCTGAGTTTATCTGTAATATATTTATTCTATAGTTTAGTTATAGAATATTGGGAGCCTCTAGTATTCATGTCAGGTCTCAGAATATTTGGGTAAAAGTAATTCTTAGCACAAATGATATATTTCTCATATTTATTTAGTTATTAAATCACTTTTATATTATGTCTTTCTTTGAGTTTCAGAGTAGCAGTGAAAATGAACTGGCAGAATTAAAGATTACTGATGGACATAATGTATTCTGACGGCCATCCACACACTTCCTCATTAAATAACATCTTTTGTTTCAGTGAATTTAAATTCAAATTCATCCACTCAATGGCAGGCAAGCCAGTATAACTTTCTGGTTTAAATAACTGCTGAAAATCCAACCCCTACCTTTTCCTTTCGATTCAAAATAAGTTTCATTTCCTTGAAACATAGCATTAGTTACAAATCTGTCTTGCAGGAGAGCTGGGTTTTATTTTTCTAACAGTTCAGAAATATTTTTAATGTAATTAATAATCTGTGTTCAGCCCATTGTTTTCATTACTAAAATTCATAGCTTTATTTTTATTTTTATTCAGCATAAGATGTTCCTAAATTGTGTATTTTTAAATCATACTGATAAAAACTGTACATGTTAACAAAATGTTCTTTAATAAAATATATCCTCATTTTAAGACTAAAAAACAAAATCAAAGTAAAGTATAACCTTGTCCAGCTTTTTCTGTTTTGTAAATTATTTAATAAGTTAATGGAAAATAAATGACTCTGCATAATTGCATCTTCATGTGGTTGTTTTGTTTTTAATCTGTGATTTAAAAAAATCCACTATTATCTTATTCTTGGGTATTCAGCTTTTTATTCTACTTTTCTGCAATTAAAATAATGCTTCAGTAAATAACCCTGTACATTTTTTGAGAATATGAAGTAAGCTGTGGGAAGGCAGGTACAGGCTGCTCTCTGCTACCTTTCACTATCTTTTTTTTTTTTTTTTCTGGTAGACAATTCTGGTTGCCTAGATCTAGGCCTTAGAGGCCTTAGGTGACACAGCTGCTCCTGCAACCTGGATTTTCTCTCTCTTACTGGAATGCATCAGCTGCCAGCTTCATGCCTAGTCAAGGCCTGAATGCTTTCCCTTTTGATCCTAGGGGTTTCTCTCCAGCTGTGGCAGCATACGATAGAGCTGGAGAAACTGTTTCTTTCTTTAACACTAAATCCAAAGAGAACCCCACAGGGAGGCCTCCCCGTCATGGGTTTGTGATGATATATTTTCTCCTGATCTTAGATGGAAAATACACTGACTATTACTGAGAAATTCAAAATAGTGTATACTTCATGAAAATCAAGATGACATTCCTGTGATGTCGACAAGGAAGCAAGACTTTGCCTTTTGTGGATGATGAAATCAGCTCATAGAAATCTTAGGTAAAAGCTCAAGATCACACAAGTTGTACATGCCAGCATATGAGTAGGAAGAGATGTGCAATCAAAGTGCCACTAACATTCCTGGGGCCATTCCTTTCATCTGCCTTGGTTTTTGTAGGGGAGAGCATGTCTCCGAAAGCACACTTTTATGTTCGGAGAGGTCTCAACATGCAGATTTGATGAACACTCTACTTTCATACTGATCAGAAGTGTTCTTGAATTCTTCCAATGGAAATTTTGTTTGCATAACTTTATATTGTTTATGTCCTTTGAATGGGCTACAAAGGAGATTGTGAGAGAACCATATATAATGCCATTATTAAAATGAGAACACAGCCTCAAGATATAATTCAAGTAAATGGTCAAGGAGCATTTTCTTTCCTAGCTTTTTGATTTTCTATTGTTATTCCTGAAGAATTTGACACCAGAATTATTAACCAGCGTTGAACAAGATGGACATCTATTGGGAGGTGGAGGGCAGAGTGGATGCATCCTGTGGGACCTTGCTAGCATCTGCATTCATTGACCCTGTGGATGATGGTAGTGGCACAGGGTAAAATGCTAGGTCCTATGTGAAGGGAAGATTGGGTAACAAACATAATAAAAATAATATGTTGTGTAATCTAATAGAATGACAATTACATAAAGTTTCTATTTATTGAAGAAGACAGTTTAATGTATGCACAGAGGAAAGCCGGAACAAATCATTTGATGGCTAATCTTCATTAACAGCTTGCCTGGATTTAGAATTCTTAAGAAATAAACCGGTTTATGACTGTGAGGGTGGTTTTAAAATGGCTTAATTGAGGATTGAGGACTCACCCTAAATGTGGTTGCCACCATTGCATGGGGTGAGGACTGTATAAAAAGGAAGAAGAGAGAGTAATGCCAGCATTCCATGTTCATCTTTCTGATTTCAGACAGTGAGAACAGCAGCCTTGCCCCTGTTGTGCCTTCCCCACCATGCTGTGCTGTGCTCTCATCCCATGATTCCACCTTCTGTATGTTGCTTTTGTCAAATGTTTGGTCACAGCTATAAGAAAAACATCAATCCACTCTGTGATGATGTTGGACTTATATATCAGGGTCTAGCAGGAATGAAACCTCAATAGCACATGTAGTTTACAGATCATTAGTTCCTTTTTTCTTCTTTAGACTTATTTCATTGTGCATCTATAAATATTTGTCTGTATTTATGTATGTATGTTGCATGAATGCCTGATGATTTGCCTCCATGTATGCCTGTATATCACGTGCCCCTGGTACATACAGAGACCAGAAGAGGGCATCAAATGCACTAGAATTGCAGTGACCGACAGTTGTCAGTGCTGGGGAGCAAAACTAGGACCTTGAATGAGTAGCAAGTGCTCTTGACTGCTGAGCCATCTCGAACCATTGGTCTTTAGTTTCTTCAGGAGAATTCTTTACTGGAGGGAATCAAATTTCTTTAGAAAGTAGCAGTGAATGATACCTTTGAAGTTCTTGTTCCAGAAATTAAGGAGTGCTCAAAGATCATGGTGCACGCTAAATATCAAAGCAAAGCACAGCACATGCCAGCTTGCAGAGTTCTGTCCTAACCTGGAATAATCTGAATCTCAAAATGACAAGCACTCTAGATACATATACAAGTCAATGGTGAAAAGAGAATACTTTCCCTACCTAACAGTGTAGGATGAATGATTAAGAAAATCGCCAGTTGTTAAACAGAAGGGAGTGCTAAACATCATTGTATAAATATTTTGTAAGGAATGGAATATTCACCTGGTCTGCCTCCATCTCCTTCTAAACAACTACTAATTATAAGGAGAAAAGGAAGAGATTTACAATGGAAAAATCTGGTTAACCATATCTTAAACAAATGGTAGAAAACAACATTACTAATAATGAAGCATCCTAAAGTCAAGTGTGATCTAAAAAGCAAAAGCAAAAAATAGCAAACAGTAACACTTTTCACATAAATATGTAAAATCTCTGACTCTCATCATAAAGAAACATAAGATAAACTCAAGTCACAGATGTTATTGAAACTGGCTTTTATTGCTCAGTGCCAAGGTCATGCAAGACAAGAAAAAAATGAGCACCTGAGGATGCAGGAGATGAGAGAGACAACCCAAGGTAACACTGATTCAGGATATCTTTCTGTCACTAATGACATTATAGAAACAAGTGTTGAAACTTGAGGGAAGTGTGTGGATTTTATGATGCTAATGTATCAACATAACTTCCAGGTTTTGATGGCTTTATTGAGGTTATGCAAGGGAATGTCTTTGAAAGAATTACTCTAAAATCTGCAGAGGTGGTGGGGAATCACATTCAAAACTTGGAAATGGTTCACAGAAAAATGTGCCTCCTCCTCTTCCTCCTCTTCATATCCTCTGCATTGTACTTGCAAATTTCCTTTAGCTTATTAAAATTTCAAATAATAGAGAAATAATGAAAGGACAAACAGAAAACTGTAGTAAAATATCTTAGTTGAAAATGGATTGAATTCAGATTGAACTGTATAATTTAGCTTTGAGTTTCTAGTAATCAATGCATCATGGTAAACAGTGCCTGAAAAAAATCTGTCTGCTGAGAGCATCCAACATTTTTTTTATAGTGGATCAGTGAGAAGACTTATGGGATTTGTACTGGGAAGAGCCAGCCAGCTACAATCCCTCCACCTACATTTCAATTTGTATAAGCAGTTGCTTTCCATAATTACATTTCATAACTAATTTTTCCTGAAAGTTTCAGTTTTATTCCAAAATAGTTTCTTCTTCAGACAAATATTTTCTGCATTATCTTGCAGATATCCATTCTATATACCCTGTGAATAATGTCTCCCCATGGACATTTGTTCTGGAGACGACTGTTGAGTGCTAGAGAATAAGAGGTATACATTTAAAAAATAATAAAAAGTATAATACAATAAAACAATAATTGGCACATTACAGTTGGAGAAGACAAATCAACAGAAAGAAAAGAGCCCAAGAGAAGGCACAAGAATCATAGACCTACTCATTTGTTCTCTCATGGATCCCATAAAAAAATTGAACTCTAAGCCATAATATATGCACAGAGGACCTGGTGCAGACCTATGAGGCCCAGGCCCTGTGCATGCTGCTTTAGTCTTGTGTCCGTTCATATAAACTTTGCTCATGTTGATTTAGAGGGTCTTGTTTTCTTGGTGTCTGCCCTCTACATTCTTTCTTCCTTCTCTGTTAGGGGGTTCCCTGATCTCTAAAGGGGAGAAATTTGATGAAGACATCCCATTTAGGGATGAGTATTCAAAGGTTTCTCATTCTCTGTGTGATATCTGACTGTGAATCTCTATTTTTTTTTCAGTCTGGAAGTTTTCAATCTGCAGCAGCAGGAGGAAGCTTCTTTGATGATGGCTGAGCAAGGCATTGACCTATACGTCATTTTATTGCTACTTTTAAAAGAACAGTACTATATTATTAAAAAATGAATTATTGGCTGGGCGGTGGTGGCGCACGCCTTTAATACCAGCACTTGGGAGGCAGAGGCAGGTGGATCTCTGTGAGTTCGAGGCCAGCCTGGTCTACAAAGTGAGTCCAGTACAGCTAGAGCTGTTATACAGAGAAACCCTGTCTCAAAAAACCAAAAAAAAAAAAAAAGAATTATTGCATGAAAACCTAGCCTCTAGAGTAAGCACAACAATTGAACTGTCATTTATACCTGATGGGGGAGGGAAAATGGGTTTTCTTCAATGGAGTGACTGTGTCAATCACTCCAAAATGGGCCTCATGTTCAGAGTAGTTGACCAACATATAATGGACTCCACAATTTTTGCCTGTTTTTGTTTCATTACAGTTTGGTGGGTTTTGTTTGTTTGCTTTGAGAAAGTGTACTTAAAGTTGGGTTGTATGAAGGCAGAGAGAATCTGGAAGGACTTGAGGGAAGGAAAAATATGCATACATATTCTATATTCTATATATAGAAGAATATATAGAAAAATATATAGACCAAGAAATATTTATATTTAAAATTTGTTTTAAATAATAATAATAATAAATAATGAAAAGGGGAAAATACAACCATAGTACCTAAAGGATAGACATTTAAAAAATATTTTTTAGCATTTTGTCTCTATCTTACTTTTGTGTGTTTTGTCTGTTGGGGCATAGGTTAAGAGTGCCTGTTACTCTTTCAAGGGACTATAGTTTGGTTCCTAGCACCCATATCAGGAGGCTATACTTTTATATTCCCCTATAATTGATGCCCTTTTTTGCTTGGTATAGGCACTGGATATCCATAGCATACAGCCACACAAGCACAGAGAGATATATGTTAATAAAAATTGAGAAAATTATTTTAAGAAAACAAAGAGGAAGAGTAGAGATAACTCAGCAGGTAAAATGCTCACCCTGTGCAAACCCAAGGACTAGAGTTTGGGTATCTAATACCCATACAAATGCCTGAGGGTCATGGTGTCCTACAAGGGAATTCCTGGAGCAAGCTGGCTAGCTAGACAGATGAATCAGAAAGTTGGAGGTTCAGAGAGTCTCTGCCTTAATATATAATGAAGAAGATACTTGATGTCAACCTCTGGTCTCCACTTATAGGAAAATCACTCATGCTACACTCAGGTAAAGATATACACATACAAACATACTGGATGCACATACACTTGAAAAATCAACAATAGAAAAGAGAAGGAGACTGTAGATGTTTGAATGAAAATGGCCCCCATAGGCTTATATATTTAAATGCTTTTTTGTCAGTTGGTGGAACTCTTTGGGAAGGATTAGGAGGTGTGGTCTTATTGAAGGGGGTGTGTCATTGGGCAGGGGTGACTTTAAAGTTTCAATGCCCCATTCTATTTCTAGTTAGAGTAACTAAGACAAAGATAAAGCTTGTCAGAGCACTTAGTGATGTGTCCAAGTGTACATACATGCAGCTTTCAGTGGAATTTGATAGAATTCCCAGCTCACTGGCTCCATACCTTTTCTTTTTTCTGTAGCATTTCTTGTCTCTGCAATAGTTTTATTTTACAAACTTATAGAAAATTGAACCTTAAGTTTCCTAAAATAAAACAGTATTTAAACATTTTAAAAAGTTAGCATATAAAGAAATGGGCTTCATTTTACTCCTTGGTACATGGTTCATTTATTTTTAACTCATTCTTCCCCGTCCTTTCCCATTCTCCTGTACCTCTCATTGGCTATCTTCCTCCTCACAAATCACCAAATTTTGCATTCATGATACATGTATTAATCACTTATATTTTTCCTTCCCCTTTTCTCTCCATTAAGGTTTTTTTTCTATCTCTCATTGCCTTACTAGATTTATTACACACATGAATACACACACACCATGGGGGGCGGGTTGGCAGTATTTAAATTTAATATTCCCACATTAAAAAAAAAAGCAATCGTAAAATATTTTTTTAAGTTTGACTTATTTAAGTAAGTAAAATGATTTCTAGGCCCATCTACATAATGTTTAAATGAATGTTTAAACGTTTTGTTAAATTACATGTATAATTTATTTAGTATGTGTTTGTGTGTGTGTGTATGTGTGTGTTTGTGTGTGTGTCTACGTGTGCATACCATGGAATAAAGTTCAGTGGACAATTTGCAGGAGTCAGTTTTCTTCTTCTACCATGTGTTCTCCAGGGATTAGAATCAGGTGGTCAGGCACCTGATTTAACCACCCAGCCATCTCACTAGCCCAATTTTGGGATAGCTTATGAGCTACAAGCTCATTTGTTTGTATCTTCTAATTTGGAAATTTTTATTATTCCTGTTTTTGTTTAAAATTTGTATTAGGTTCTTTACAGGCCTAGATGCATGTGGTTTTATGTAATTTTTTAAATGTTTTTATGGGTGTTTTATGTGCATATATAATTGTGCACCATGTGAAATGCAGTTCTCTCAGAGGCCAGAAGAGGGTATTTGATTATTCCCTGGGACTGAAGTTACAAATAATTGTCATCAGACATATGGGTCTCTTGGATATAACCAAGGTCTTCTGTAAGAGCAGTCAGTTCCTCTTAACTGCTAAGCCATTGCTCTAGACCACTGCATATGATTCTCGGTGAGCTGTATTTTAGTTTTTACCTAAAATATGACATCATTCTGAGAATCATATAGAATCTTCCTTTGTGACTGAGGAAAGTAACCAAGTAACCCCAGGGCTTGTACCACTATGCCATGCTTGGCTTTATGGGGATGAGCCAGGACCTTAGATTTATAGTCAGATAAATTCATACCCTACTGTTAATCTGCACCTAAATAATTACATATTCATGTATGCATGCATACTTATTCTTCCCACCTCATTTAAGGAATAATAAAGGAAAAAGAGACAGAAGATTTGAGGTCACTGTCTCTGATTCTAACACTGTGTTAAATTCCTTAAGTCTTTTTCTTACTAGTAAAAATATCAGTGATAACCATATCAACCAAATAGAATGAACACTAATACTTAACCTATGTGGAAATTTATAGGTTTCAAAGAGTTCATACTTATAAGATTGTTTTCCCAATTCTGACTCAGAGCAGAGATCTATGACTAATTCATATTACATTCGTATATTTAAATCAGTTGACACATAATTGGTGTTTATGTCATGTCCTAGTTTGCTTTCTATTGCAGTGATAAACACTATGACCAAAAGCAACCTGGAGGAGGGTGCTTATTTCAGCTTACAGATTATGTACCATCATTAAGGGAAGTCAGGACAAGAACTCTAAGTGGGAACATAGAAGTAGAAACATAAGCAAAGAGCATGGGGAAATGTTGCTTACTGACAGCCTGTTTTCTTACAGCATCCAGGACCACCTGCCCATAGATGGCACCCTCTAGTAGTCTGGAGCCTCTCACATCAATCACTAATCAATAAATGCTACAGGCCAATATGATGGGTGTTTTCTCATCTGAGGGTCCTCTTCTCAGATAATTCTAGCTTGTTTCAAGTTGACAAAAAACAAACAGACAAACAAACAAACAAACAGCCCCATCTAGGACAACTAGGCATAACAAATTCTCTTTGTATTTCTTAAAATTATTAGAACAAAATAACAAAATTTATTTTCAATATTATTCCAAAGCATAAGTGTACTTATTTGTCAAAATAGATTTAACTATCTTCATTGCTTCAGAAGATTGTAAGCTAGACTAGACTTTTGACTTTGGATTTGGGAATGTTGTCATGGTGATATACTTTACTGCTTATTTGCTTATTCACCATCTCCAATACTCCAATTCATAAGGATCTGACATTGTCTTCTGACATCCATGAGCACTAAGCATACATGAGATACACATGTATACATGCAGGGAATGTACTTATACATATACACATAAAAGTAAAAATGATGGTTATGAGCTACCATGTCAGTACCAGAAATTAAACTCAGGTTCTCTACTAGAGCAACATGTGGTTTTAAACACTGAGCCATCTTTCCAGCCCTGTGAATCAACTTTTCTTTTAAATTTATGACATTAATATTTAATTAGTTAGTTTATATTGTTCAGTATGTCTCCTAGTCAATATGTTTAAGTATAGTTTTCTGTTGAATCGTTGCTAATTTAAAAGTTAAATTAATAGTGAGTTCTATCTCAGTGCCTATGACTACCCTAGCCCTGGACTTTTGATCAGGACTATAGTATCAGAAATTAAATTCATTCTGGTGGATCAGGTCACAAATACCATAAGTTACTTGTTAGTAATGGTCACTATTTCTGTGATGAAACACCATGGCCAGCACAACATGGTGGGAGAGGGGCTTATTTAGCTTCCACTACCATATACCTGTTTATCTTTGAAGGAAGTCAGGATAGGAAGTCAAGCAGGGCAGGAACCTGGAGGCAAGATCTGAAGCAGAAACCATAGAGGGGCCATGTATACTGGCTTGTTCCCTTTGCCTAGCCCAGCCTGCTTTCTTAAAGAGCCCAGGGATACCAGCACAGGGATAGCAACACTCACAATGAACTGGGCCCTCACTCATCAATCACTAATAGAGAAAATGCCCTACAAGCATGCTTATAGCTCAGTCTCATGGGGACTTTTTCTTTTTCTTTTTTTATAATTTATTTTGTATTTATTCAAGTTACATTTCATTCACAATCCCTTCACTACTCCCCCCTCCTGTCCCACCCTTCCACCCTCTTCCTCCTCAACCCCCCATCCTCTATCTTTTTTTTTTCTTTAGTCTAAGGTAAATCTTTTTCCCCCCAACCACTCCCCCTTCAGTCCAACAAATGGTTCTCTCTCCTATAACAATAAATACAATACAAAACAACAGAAGCAAATAGGCCACAATTATGAGAGTTATATGACTTAGCATACATTCCGAATGTCCATTCCATATGCATCTGGCCCCTGACTTTAACATTCTACTATCTAACCATCTCCATGAGTTTAAAGTTCTATATCTAACTCAGCTTTCATACTAACTTGCAGCACAATTTTATAAACATCTTCTTAGATCCAGAACACCCTCTTGATTCCTAAACAGCTCAAAATTTAACTATGAGACTTTAGCTATCTATTCTTCAACCACCTCAGAGACCTAAGAGGGATAAATATATCTGATTATATAGGAAGTGCAGGGCCCACAGCTTCCAAAACTAAGAAATGAGGTTCCCTTCTCTCAAAGGACTTTAGCTTGAGTCAAGTTGCCTTAAAACTCTCCAGCATATTACTCTGAAACATTTTATTTAGAGGCACATCCTGTAGCATGTAGTGTCCAGAGCTGATTAAAAACACTGATGTCCTTTCTCTCCAGCGTCTTGTATAACACCTTCTGGCATAATGAAAGCTATCAGGAAAATAGCTTCCCAGTTGGTTTGATATTACTTTCTCTATGTCCTGCAGTCTAAATGTTTGGTACTTCAGCAGTAGGGTTTTACATGTGGTTAATATGGATAATCAAGACAATGGCAGTGGCTGTGCTGTTTTGGAGACCTCTGAAACATACTTGATTAATAACTTGTAGTAAGATATCCCATACTTTCTGCTGAGACTTTCATTTAATAACCATTGTTTTCTGGAAGTTACGGTGTTCATCCACACAGGGTAATTCCATTGAATCTCTTTCTTCTTTTTGATCTTGGATTTTGATATTAGCTTACTAGTTAGTGGGTTTCTATAGCATTTTCATATATGCTTAGTTTTTGTTAATCTACTCACTACTCCCTCTTTTCCCCCATTTATTGGGATACCCTGATGGAGTCTGACATTAGTGGAAAACTGCTGAGCTCAGGGATAAATGATGGAATCCCTTTCTCAGAGGGGTTCCCTCCTATCTGCCTGATCTGGGGAACCTAAACCTCATACTGTCTATCTGAGGAATGTCATATAGCTCTCAGGGAAATTCCAGGTCCAACCCTTTCTCCTGATAAGAAACCTGTTCAGTGAGCACCTGGGATTATTGCAAATAACTCCCCATTAGGTTTCAGCCAATGGCCATTGTCTATGGTTCTAACCATACCTGGAGTGTAAACTTTGCCAAATTTCCCTGCTGATGTTCTTCCCCCACCTCTGCTGTCACTAGGATAATTAGGTACTGTGTTCCTCTTCTTATGATAGGACCATGTGACTGAATATAAATGAAACATCCCTGGAAGTTCTAGCCCCAGCCAATCAAATGCATTCTTCTCCAAACAATTCCCAGTGTCCAAGATTTATAATATCCCTGTTCACTAAATAAACGATTTCATGCTTCCACCATCGACTTTATCGAAGATCATCTGAGACTTGCCGCTTATTTCAGGCTGTAACATTTGGGAAAGAAGGACATTCTCCTCCCCAAAGAATTCATTGCTGTATCTGCCTGCCTAGGTCCTGCCACCAGCACCTATAGCTCATTTCTGGGTGCTCCAAGAGCAAGCTCCTGACTCCACCTCTGCTGCCATCTGCTAGATCTTCTTCAGACCCCACACCTTGGTCACTGGGCTATTTCAAGAGCTGCTGACATCAGATCCTAGGCCTCAGAGCTGCCTCCCTCAACCAAATGAGGTTGGACTCCTGCCACCACTTGACTCCATTCAGCAGCCCCTAGCTCCCTGCTGCTGCCCAGCCTGGTGCCAACAGCTTAGCTATAAGAGTTGAGACCTTATGCTGCATGACAGAGAGGGTCTCTCTCCTGCGTGTTTTTCAAGGAACTGTAACTCTTTGCGGTGGAGATAATCCATTCTCTTTCCTCTCCTGGATGTCATTTGACACGGTTCTTGTCCCATCTTTCATCCTTTTCTGCCTTGAAACCAATGGTGCTCTGACCTTCCTGCAGAGAAGTGTGCTTTTCCAGCTTTTTCCTTACTTAACAAGGAAAAGCTTTCTGGGAGATGTAGGATGAGATCCATTCTCCTTATTCTCTTCCCTGCTCACTCCCTTAATCCTTGGCAATCCTTCCCTTCTTTCTTTTCACCTGTGTTCTACTATCATTCAGCTATTTCTGTTGTGTTGTATTTTATTGTCTTGTGAAATATTAGGCTTCCATATGGCTTTTCATACCTACTTCCTTTGGATTATCATGCTCTTTACCCCTTTATTTCCCTGATGGTCTCACAACCCTGCATGCTTATACCTTCCCACCCCAACATTCCATCTCACTCCTTTTTTACTTGTACTATACTATAGAATATTCTGTCTCTTAATGTGCCTTTTCCTAAAGCCTTCTTCTCCTTTCCTGGCTTTCCCTTTTGCTCCAAATTAAATACACAAATAAAAGACTTGAAGTAACCATCTACATATGTGATCAAACAAAGGGACTTTGTCATGCTGGGCATGAGTTCCTCTGTCAGTATACATATTTCCCTTTCTATCAAGCTACCTTATATTTCATGATCTCAATATTCTTTTTTTTTTTAAAGATTTATTTTATTTTATGCATGTGTGCTCTGTCTGCATGTACACCTGCATTCCAGAAGAGGGCACCAGATTACATTGTGGATGGTTGTGAGCCACCATGTGGTTGCTGGGAATTGAACTCAGGACCTTTGGAAGAGCACTAGGCAGTGCTCTTAACCGCTGAGCCATCTCTCCAGCCCCAATCTCAATATTCTTTAAAGTTGCATTATTTCCCCTTGTGTATATGTGCCACTATTGTTATTTTGCCAAATGGCCATGTTGTCAAATTGCTTTCTAAATACATGTTTATAATGATAGACCTTGGCTTTCAGTCTTGGTCAGAGAAACTTTTTTTTTTTTTTTTTTTTGGAGTGGCCAGCAGTCAATGAAAGAATGCAATATTGGTTAAAGGCCTATAATAAAAGATATATATATATATATATATATATATATATATATTCCATCCACTGCCAATGCCTTTAAAAGTTTATGAAAGAGGGAGTAAAAAGAATGAAATAATGTAAGAGCCAGAAAGTGGGAAAGTGTTAGGAAAATGCTAACATAATCATGAGCTCATGACAACTATGACAACTAATCTTACCCACATAAGATTTATACATGAACAAGCCAACTAAAATTCTGTCATAGATGGGGCAGATTATCTCTAAACCCTACCTCATACTGAGAAGTTTTTGGCAGTAGATAGTTGCTAAGGGGAGAGAGGATAATTCTTTATTGAGATTGTGTCCACTGTTAGGTTTCCCATATTCCATTAAATGCTTCACACCCATTACCATGCACATGATTGCATGTATGGGAAACATTAACAGATTTTGTGGATTGTCAAAAAAAGTAGCACATAAAAAAGGGAGGCAGTAATATGGGGGGTAGCATAGGTAAATATAGGGGGAAATTTGTGGTAGGTATAATCATATTCCTTTTGTTTTGCCTTTTCACTTTATTTTTATTAATTAAATCTTATTTGAATATTCTTTCTGAAAGTCAACTATTTCTTTAATCTTTGTCCTTACAAAATCCATTTCTGCATTGCATTATAAAGCAGATGCATGCATCTAATCTTCACAAACAAACAGCATTTTCAAGTGTATTTAATTCCTTTCACATTGAATATTATCTATTGAAAATATTCGGAATCACAACATAAATCCATATACAATGTAGATTTGCTTAAGAATTTGAGATCATTAATATTACTTTTAAATGTACAAAGAATGCTTGCTTAAGTGTTTCTTTTCTTTTTGTGTTTTTGAGATTGTATTTTTTATTAAGATTTTTTGTTTATTTTATATTCCAATCACAAATCCTCTCCCTCCTCTTCCCCCAAATCCAACCCCCTCACACGCAGTACCAACCCAATCTGGTACATCAAATTGAATCAGTACTAAGTGCCTCCTATTCCTTTGAGGCAAGATATAGCAGTTCTGCTAGGAAAATGAGCTCCAGAGAGAGGCAACATCATCTAAGTTTGGGATAGACCCCAGTACAGTTGTTGGGGCATCCATTGAGGACGAGGACACACATTAGCTTCATATATGTAATGGGCACAGGACCGGTCCTTACAAGTTCTTTACTTGGAGGTTCAATCTCTTTGAGCCCCCTTGTGTCTGAGTAAATTGGCTGTGTGGATCTTCTGGTGGTGTCCTTGATCCCTCGAGCCTCCTCAAACCTTCCCCTAACTTTTCCTCAAGACTCCCTTATTTTTATTTAATATTTGATTGTGGGTCTCTGCATCTGTTTTCATTATTTGCTGAATAAGGCTTCTCAGATGACAGTAATGTTGGATTTTTCTCCAAATCCCTCTCTCCATTCACTTCCAACATCTATTTTATCTCCCTACTTAGGAGAATTCAACATTGTCTCTTGAGCCCTTCTTGATACTTAGTTTCTTTGGGTCTGTGGATTATAGCATGGTGCTCCTGTAAATATTGGCTAATATCCACTTAAGAGTAAGTAAATACCATGTGTATTTTTTTGGATCTATGTTAGCTCATTCAGAATAATCTTTTCTGGTTCCATTTATCACCTGCAAATTTCATGGTATCCTTGTTTCTGATCAGGGAATAGTATTCTGTTGTGTAGATGTACCACAATTTCTTTATCTGTTCCTCTCTTGAGGACACTGTCAATAGAACAAAACAGCAGCCCACACATTGGGGAAAAATACTCACCAACCCTACATCTGACAGAAGTCTGATATCTAAAATATATAAAGAACTCACAAAATTAAACAAACAAAATAATCCAATTAAAAATGGAGTAAAAAGCTAAACCAAGAATTCATTAAAGAGTGAATTGTAATGATTGAGAAGCACTTAAAGAAATCCTCAGCATCTTTAGACATAAGGGAAATACAACTCAAAATGACTATGAGATTCCATCTTTTTTTAATAATTTATTTTTTATTTCTTCAAGTTACATCTCAATCACAATCCCCTCCCTACTCTCCCTTCCAGTCGCACCCTTCCACCCTCTTCCCCCTCAATCCCCCATCCTCCACCCTTTTTTTTTTTAGATTAAGGTACATCTTTTCCCCCCAACAGCTCCCCCTTTCAGTCCAACAAATGGTTCTTTCTCTTATAACAATAAATACAATACAAAACAACAGAAATAAATAGGCCACAATTATGAGTTCAATGGCTTAGCATACATTCCCAGTGTCCAGTCCATATGTATTTGGCACCTGACTTTAACATTCTACTATCTAACCATCTCCATGAGTTTAAGGTTCCATATCTAACTCAGCTTTCATACTAACTTGCAACACAAATTTAAAAACATCTTCTAAGATCCAGAACACCCTCTGGATTCCTAAACAACTCAAATTTTAACTATGAGACTCTAGTTATCTATTCTTCAACCACCTCAGAGACCTGAGAGGGATAATATATCTGATTATATAGGAAGTGCAGGGCCCGCAGCTTCCAAAACTAAGAAATGACATACCAGTGGCTGCCTGGACAGTTCACATTTTCTCTCCATACATTACAATAACAATCTTCAGCCATTTGTCCCCTTTTCTCTGAAAGACATTGATTGTGGAACAGGAATTATGAAGGACTTGCCTACCCTGTCTTGGTAGAGCTAGGCTGTCCACTTACCTGCTTCCAAGTTTGTCCTTTTTGGACAATATTCTGTCTACAGTTGAAGCAAGGAGTTTTTCTTGCCAAGGACAGGCTTGTCACTAATTCAACCATCACATACTGGAGATTCTTTGATGCTCATCTTCTACTTGGAGTAGAATAGGGGGTGCTGTCAGGAGCTGACATGTCCCGATATCAAAAAATCTTAAGTTAAGAAAACATCTTTGAATGCCATATTCTGAAGATCTCTTGAGGTTTTTGAAGATACCCTATTTATCTCTTATATTTAGATAAGCAAATGTTGCTTGTCTCTTAGCAACTTGATTTCTGATTAGCTTAGAAAATGACTGTGATAGACTGTCTTAGTACCTAACAAAATGACAAGCTTGTGTGACTATTAGTTTGCATTTCTTAATTATCCTAAACAGTTTATGATAGTTTATAGCAAAAGGCCGAAACTTCACATTGCATTTTTTCCTTGAAGTTTTTTTTAATGTTTATTTATTACTTCAAGTTACATCTCCATCACAGCCCTCTCCCTCCACCCCTCCCAGCCCCACCCTCGACCTTCTCACCCTTCCCCCTGAATGCATAATTATTTTTTTCAGTCCAACAAATGGTTCTTTCTCTTATAACAATAAATACAGTACAAAACAACTGAAATAAATAGGCCACAATTCTGAGAGTTATATGGCTTAGCATACATTCTCAGTGTTCAGTCCATATGTATTTGGCCCCTGACTTTAACATTCTACTATCTAACTATCTCCATGAGTTTAAAGTTCTCTATCTAACTCAGCTTTCACACTTACTTGCATCACAATTTTAAAAACATCTTCTTAGATCCAGAATGCCCTCTTCATTCCTAAACAACTCAAAATTTAACTATGAGACTCTAGCGATCTATTCATCAACCACCTCAGAGACCTGAGAGGGCTAAATATATCTGATTATATAGGAAGTGCAGGGCCTGCAGCTTCCAAAACTAAGAAATGACATACCCGTGGCTGCTTCGACACTTCCCATTTTCTCTCCATACATTACAGCATCAATCTTCAGCTGTTTGGCCCCATTTCTCTGACAGACATTGATTGTAGAGCAGGAATTATGAAGGACTTACCTACCCTGTCTTGGCAGAGCTAGGATGTCGACTTACCTGCTTCCAAGTTTTATCCTTTTTGGACAGCAGTCTGTCTACAGTTGAAGCACGGGTTTTTTTTTTGTTTTGTTTTGTTTTTTTGTTTTTTTTTTTCATGCCAAGAGATAGGCTTGCCACTAATTCAACCATCTCACACTGGAGATTCTTCGATGCTCATCTTCTACTTGGAGTGGAATAGGGGATGCTGTCAGGAGCTGGCATGTCTCCATATCAAAATAATCTTAATTTAAGAAAACATCTTTGAGTGCCATACTCTGCAGATCTCTTCAGGTTTTTGAAGATGCCCTGTCTATCTCTTATGTTTAGATAAGCAAATGTTGCTGTCTCTTAACAACTTGATTTCTGAGTAGCTTAGAAAATAACTGTGATAGACTGTCATAGTAACTAACAAAATGACATGCTTTCATGACTGTTAGTTTGTATTTCTTAATTATCCTAAGCAGTTTATGATGGTCGGTAGCAAAAGGCCAACACTTCATATTTCCTTTTTAAGCATTACTAGGTACAATACCTTTAAGAAGTATTACCCTTAATTTGTAACAATATACAAAGATCAATATCAATGTGGCCGAATATATTCTTAATTTTGTATCAATATACTAAGATCAGTACTGATGTAGTCCAATACAATCTTAATTTTGCATTAATATACAATTATCAATACCAATTTAGCCTAATATAGTATTAAAGTTGTATCAATATACAAAAGTATAAGGGTTTATTCAATAATCTGTCCTTTTTTTTTGATCTTTTCTATACTATGTCTATGTTCCATTTTTTTCTCAAATCTATTCACTCCTACATAGGAGAGAAAGAAGGATACAGAAAAGAAACAGGGAGAAGTCCCTAGTCTAACCTCCAAAACCCATTTAACACGACTATTTAACAGCTTGTAGTCTCTTCCCCTAAATGACAAAATTTTCTGTTATCCATCGAATAACCAAAGTGGGGGGAAACACCCTCCACACCTTCTTGGCCTGGGATGTTGCTCTCATAAATGACTTCCTGCTGATTTGGGACGTAGTAAACCTGTTTTTTTTTTTTTTTGGAGGGGGGGTCGGGTAATATTTTTCCTGGAGCAAATTTGTTTTTTTGACAATATATAAAGCATTATCTTTCAATCCGGATTAAAGAAGAAATTATTTTGATATTTTGGAACTGAACAAACCTTTAGTATATATATTTTGAGATCTCAAAGGACAATTTGTTTGAATTTCAGCATGCCTTTTGTAAGTATCTTTTAAACTTAAATGCTTCCAAATCCTATGTGCCTGTCCTGCATTCTAAGTATTCGGATCAAAGACTTGTGGTTCCCAACTGATAGGATTAAAGATGTGCTCCACCACCCCTGGATCAAAGTTTTTCTCTATTTAGAGCTTGTTTTGTATCAGGCTGACCTTGAACTCTGAGATCTGTCTGTTTCTGTCTCTAGTGTGTTGGGATTAAGGGTGTATTATTCTCGAATGATGGGATTAAGGGTGTGCACCATCACCATCCTGTTCCTTGTAACTCTAGAATTTATAAGACAACTAACTCTATAGTGCTCCTCCTGTCTCTGCAGTAGTTAAAGGCATAGGCTAACACCACACATTTCATGTGTTTTACCTTAGCTCTAAGTTTTTTCACCTCTTGGAGGTTTATAAAACCAGGTTGAACAGCTTTAACCTTTAAATTATTTACAGTGTTTTAAACGTGTTATCTGCTTTTTAATGCCAAAGAAATATACTATACCTTTACAAAAAAAAAAAAAAAAAAAGAACTTTTAAGATGCTATCAAGTTTGTGTAATCTATGTGGCCACCTGCCGTCTAACATTCTAATCTGAAATTAAGGCCATTTTCCTTTCATGCCAGTAAGGCAACTATACCTTTGGTAAATTATAGTTTGAAATTTATATATTGTATTTTTATTATATTTTTTAAGCTTACTAACTCTTTTCTTTAAAAAGTATTATTTACTTCTAGAACATAGTTTCCTCTCTCCTCCCCTCCTGGCCCCTCCCTTCCTCTCTCCTTCACTCCCTCTCTATTTCACTCCCTCTCTCCCTCTCTCCCTCCCTCCCTCCCTTCCTCCTTGGTCCTCTACTTGGTACTCTTCTTCTCCTCAGATGAGGTGGGTCCTCACATATCATACTCCCTCAGATCTTGCATCATGTGAGGGCCAAGAGCTTCCACTTGTACTGGAGCTTGATAAGGCACACCATCTAGGGTGTGTTGTTCCAATAACCTGCAGCAGATTCCATGACTCACTGGTGAGTAAAATTTTTCCTAGGATAGATATGCTAGGTTCCTATCTATTTGGGTGTGTGGGTTGTAGGATAGTTATCCTGTGATGTATGGTTAATATCCATTTATAAGGGAATACATACCATGTTTATCTTTCTGGGACTGCATCAGATCACTTAGGATGAGCTTTTCTAGCTCCATCCATGTGGTTTCGAATTGCATGTTTTCCTCATTTCTGATAGCTGTGTAGTATTCCATTGAGTAAATGTACCACAGTTTTTTTTTATCCATTCCTCAGTTGAAGGACGTCTGGGTTGTTTCCAGTTTCTGGCTATTACAAATAAAGCTGCTATGAATATTGTTGAGGCAATGTCCTTGTGATTTCATTTAGAATCTTTTGGATATATGGCCAAGAGGGGTATCACTGGGTCTTGAGGTAAATTTATTCCCAATTTTCGAAGATATCTCCAGATTGATTTCCAAAATGGTTGAAACGAGTTTGCAGTCCCACCAGCAATGGGGGAGTGTTCCCCTTTCTCCACATCCTCGCCAGCATGTGATATCATTTGAGTTTTTGATCTTAGCTATTCTGACATGTGTGAGATGGAATCTCAGAGTTGTTTTAAGTTGCATTTCCCTAATGACCAAAGATGTTGAACATTTCCTCAAATGCCTCTCAGCCTTTAGAGATTCCTCTTCTGTGAATTCTCGGTTTAGCCCTGTACCCCATTTATTAATGGGGTTATTTGATTTTTTTGGTGTTTAATTTCTTCAGTTCTTATGTATTTTGGGTGTTAGCCCTCTGTCAGATGTTGGGTTGGTGAAGATGCTTTCCCAGTCTGTAGGCTGCCGTTTTGTTCTAAGGACAGTGTCCTTTGCCTTACAGAAGCTTTTCAATTTTATGAGGTCCCATTTATTGATTGTTTGTTTTAGTGCCTGAGCTATTGGTGTTCTATTCAGGAAGTTGCTACCAGTGCCAATAAGTTCAAGGCTTTTCCCACTTTCTCTTCTATTAATGTTAGTGTGTTCAGATTTATGTTGAGGTCCTTGATCCACTTAGACTTAAGTTTTGTACAGGGTGATAAGTATGGATCTATTTGCCTTCTTCTACATGTTGATACCCAGTTAGACCAGCACCATTTATTGAAGATGCTTTCCTTTTTCCATTGTATGTTTTTTGCTTCTTTACGAAAAATTAAGTGACTGTAGGTGTGTGAGTTTATTTCTGGGTCTTCAGTTCGATTCCATTGGTCAACTGGTCTGTTTCTATACCAGTACCATGTTTTGTTTTTTTTTTTTGTTTTTTGTTTTTTGTTTTTTTTATTACTATTGCCCTGTAGTACAGCTTGAAATCTGAGATGGTGATACCTCCAGATGTTCTGTTATTGTACATGATTGATTTAGCTATTCTGGGTCTTTTGTTATTCCATATGAAGTTGAGAATTGTTTTTCCAGATGTGTAAAAAATTGAGTTGTTGTTATTTGGATAGGAATCACATTGAATCTGTATATTGCTTTTGATAAAATGGCCATTTTTATTATGTTGATCCTACCTATCCATGAACAAGGGAGAGCTTTCCATCTCCTGATATCTCTTCAATTTCTTTCTTCAGGGACATAAAATTCTTATCATACATGTCTTTCACTTGCTTGGTTAGAGTTACCCCCAGGTATTTTATATTGTTTGTGGCTATTTTGAAGGGTTTTGATTCCATTATTTCTTTCTCAGCCCATTTATCTTTTGTGTAAAGAAGGTCTACTGATTTTCTTGTGTTGGTTTTGTATACGGCCTCCTTGCTGAAGGAGTTTATCAGCTGTAGAAGTTCTCTGGTGGAATTTTTGGGGTCACTTATGTATACTATCATATCATCTGTAAATAGGGATACTTTGACTTCTTCCTTTCCAATTTGTAACCCCGTGATCTCTTTTAGTTGTCTTATTGCTCTAGCTAAAACTTCAAGTACTATGTTGAAGAGATATGCAGAGAGTGGGCAGCCTTGCCTTGTCCCTGATTTTAGAGGAAATGCTTTAAGTTTCTCTCCATTTAGTTTGATGTTGGCTATTGGCTTGCTGTAAATTTCCCTTATTATGTTTAAATATGGCCCTTGTATGCCTGATCTCTCTAAGACTTTTAACATGAAGGGGTGCTGTATTTTGTCAAAAGCTTTTTCAGCATCCAATGAGATGATCATGTGGTTCTTTCTTTCAACTTCTTTATGTGGTGGATTACATTGATGGATTTTCTAATGTTGAACCACCCCTGCATCCCTGGGATGAAGCCTACTTGATCATGGTGTATGATACTTTTGATGTGATCTTGGATCCGGTTTGCAAGTATTTTATTAAGTATCTTTGCATCCATGTTCACAAGGGAAATTGGTCTGAAATTTTCTTTCTCCATTGGGTCTTTATGAGGTTTAGGTATAAGGGCGACTGTGGCCTCATAGAATGTGTTTGGCAGTATTCCTTCTGTTTCTATGGTGTGGAAGAGTTTGAAGAATATTCATGTTAGCCCTTCTTTGAAGGTCTGGTAGAATTCTGTGTTGAAACCATCTGGGCCTGGGTCTTTTTTGGTTGGAAGACTTCTAATGTCTTCTTCTATTTCCTTAAGGTTTATAGAACTGTTTAATTTGTTCATCTGTACTTGATTTAACTTTGGTAGGTGGAATCTATCAAGAAAATCATCCATTTCATTTAGATTTTCCAATTTTGTGGAGTACAAGTTTTTGAAGTAGGACCTAACGATTCTTTGGATTTCCTCAATGTCTGTTGTTATTTCCCCCTTTTCATTCTGATTTTGTTGATTTTGGTATTTTCCTTCTGCCTTTTAGTTAATTTAGCTAAGGGCTTGTTTATTTTGTTGATTTTCTAAAAGAACCAACTCTTGGTTTTGTCAGTTCTTTGTATTGTTCTTTTTGTTTCTAAGTTGTTGATTTCAGCCCTGAGTTTGATAATTTCCTCTTGTCTGCTCCTCTTGGGAGTGTTTGCTTCTTTTTGTTCTAGCTCTTTCAGGTGTGCTTTTAGGTGGCTAGTATAGGAACTCTCCAGTTTCTCTTTGAAGGCCCTTAGTGCTGTAAACTTTCCTCTTAGCACTGCTTTCAATGTGTCCCATAAGTTTGGGTATGTTGTGCCTTCATTTTCATTGAGTTTTAAGAAGACTTTAATTTCTATTTTTATTTCTTCTTTGACCCAGAGGTCATTGAGGAGAGACTTATTCAGTTTCCATGTTTTTGCAGGCTCTCTGTTGTTTTTGTTATTGTTGAAGTCTAGCTTTATTCCATGATGGTCTGATAAGTTACAAGGGGTAATTTCAATTTTCCTGTATCTGTTGAGGCTTGCTTTGTGACCAACTGTATGGTCGATTTTGGAGAAGGTTCTGTGAGGTGCTGAGAAGAAAATGTATTCTTTTGTTTTGGGGTGAAATGTTCTGTAGATATCAATTAGGTCCATTTGATTCATGACATCTGTGAGGTTCATCATTTCTCTGTTTGGTTTCTGTATCATTGATCTGTCCAAGAGTGGTGTGTTGAATTCTCCCACTATTAATGTGGGAGGTTCAATGTGTGATTTGAGCTTCAGTAGTATTTCTTTAATGAATGTGGGTGATCTTACATTTGGGGCATAGATGTTCAGTACTGTGATTTCATCTTGGTGGATTTTTCCTTTGATGAGTATGTAGTATCCTTCCCCATCTCTTTTGATTAATGTTGGTTGAAAGTCCAATTTGTTGCATACTAGAATTGCTATTCCAGCATTTTTCTTGGGTCCATTTGCTTAGTATATCTTTTTCCAGCCCTTTACTTGGAGATAATGTCTATCTTTTTGCTGAGGTGTGTTTCTTGTAAGCAGCAGAATGTGCGATTCTGTTTTCGCATCCATTCTGCTAGCCTGTGACTTTTTTGGGGGTAATTGAGTCCATTGATGTTGACAGATATTAATGACCAGTGATTGTTTCTTCCTGCCATCTAAAGGTTCGTGGAAATAGTGTGTGAGTGAGGGTCTTTTATTTTGGTTTTGCTGCAGGCATGGTACTTGCTTCCTGAGCTTTCTTGTGTGTAGTTAACCTCTTTGGGTTGGAGTTTTCCTTCCAACCTCTTCTGTAGGGCTGGATTTGTGTATAGATATTGTTTGAACTTAGCTTTGTCATGGAATATCTTGTTTTCTCCATCTATGTTGATTGACAATTTTGCAGAGAATAGTAATCTGGCCTGGCATTTGTGATTTTTTAGGGTCTGCAAGATGTCTGTCCAGGCCCTTCTGGCTTTTAGAGTCTCTGAAGAAAAGTCAGGTGTGATTCTGAAAGGTTTTCTATTATATGTTTCTTGACCCTTATCCCTAGCAGCTTTTAATATTCTTTCTTTGTTCTGTATATTTAGTGTTTTGATTATTATGTGGCGGGAATAATGTGTATGGAGTTCTGTAAGCTTCTTGTCCAGTCATAGGCATCTCTTTTTTTATATTTGGGAAATTCTCTTCAATGATTTTGTTGAAGGTATTTTCTGGTCCATGGAGGTAGGACTCTTCTCTTTCTTCTATTCCTTTTATTCTGAGATTTCATCTTGTCATTGTGTCCTTGATTTCCTGAAGGTTTTGTGTCAGGACTTTTTTAGATTTGAAATTTTCTTTGACAGATGTATCAATTTCTTCAATTTTATCCTCTGAGCCTGAAATTCTTTCTTCCATCTCTTGTATCCTGTTGGTGATGCTAGTGTCTGTAGTTCCGATTCTTTTCTTAAGGTTTTCCAGTTCTATGGATGTCTTGGATTGGATTTTCTTCATTGCTTCAACTTCCATTTTCAGGTCTTCCATTCCTTTAAGCGCTTTATTCATTTCCATCACCTCCTTTTCAGTAGTTTGTTGTTGCTCTCTGAGGTATTTGATTTCCTCCCTTAGGCCTTCTATTATTAATATAAGCATAGGATTAAGGTCATTTTCCTTTGTTTCAATTGTATTTGGCTGTCCAGAGTTGTCTGTAGCATTATTGCTAGGATCTGGAGACATCATATTGTTTTGGTTTTTTTTTGTTTGTTTTGTTTTGTTTTTTGTTTTACCATGTTCTTGTGCTGAACTTTGGTCATCTGATTGACCCTGGTGTGGTCTGTTTGTTTCTTTTGTCAGCTGACCTTGGTGCTCAGGACAACTCCTTGCCCCGGGGTTGGCTGATCCTGAGATCCTGGTGTTTACCTCCAGGTGGTGGGCAGGTTCCTGTAATATACTGGCTCTCATAGAGGAGAGTGGCTGCCACTCTCCACAACTGCTTGTGACCCAATTGGACCAATATGGAGGGGATTGGAGTGGGGAGAGGGCTATCCTCTAAGGACCTGTGAGCTGGCAGGTCTCCTCAGAAAGACAGGTAGAGCTGTGGTTGGGTCTCTGTTCTCCTCTCACTGACCCAGTCGTTCTGGCTCTGCAGCTAGGCTGACTGTGTAGGCAGGGAGCTCCACCCACAAGGGTCCTGGCCTCAGTGTGCCTGTTGCTGACTGCCTCAGATGCTTGGGGGCTAGGGTGTGTGACCCACTCTCATGGGCTCTGTTTGCAGTCAGTCTTGGCTCCTAATTGCTTTGCTGTGAGTGGGTTAGGTCTCTGCATCTCTGCTACAGTGCACACTGTGCCGCCATGTTGGAAACTCCGAAAAAAAAAATCTCAATTACCTTTCCTCTTGTGGCGAGGCTGTTTTTCCCTCTTGGGTTTACAGGTACACGTGCAGGCTGAATATCAGGCAGACAGGTGGGGCCACTGATCTGTGGCTGGAGCAGTGGGCTAGATCTCCTCTAGCGGGAGCTCCTCTCTAGAATAGTGACAGAGCTGGCTGATCTCAGGGTGGTGTTCCTGGGAACTGCGTGGGCTGTTTTACCTGGTGACTAGTCTCAGCATTCGCTGCGGGAATTCAGACACCATCTGTGTTTCACAGTCGGCTAGGGGATCTCACATTCACTCCACAGTGACTAATCTCATTCACCTACTACTCAGCTGCACTGCTCTATGGTCGGAGCCATCTTGGATCTCCCTGAGATTCCATCTTACAGTCATCAGAATAATTAAGATAAAAAACTCAAGTGACTGCACATGTAGGCAAAACTTTGGAGAAAGTGGAACACTCCTCCTTTGCTGGTGGGAGCAAACTTTTACAACCAACTCTGGAAATTAATCTGGCACTTTCTAAGAAAATTGGAAATAGTTCTACCTCAAGACCCAGCTATACTACTCCTGGGCATATACCCCAAATATTCATCACCAAATCATGAGGACATTTCCTCACCTATGTTCACAGCAGCTTTATTTTGTAATAGACAGAAAATGGAAACAACACAGATATCCCTCAACTGAGTTAGTATTTTAATTAAAACATTTCTTTGTTCTCTTTTCTTCCTCTAAACCCTCTCATACATCTCTCCCTGCTTTCCTTCAAATTCATGACTTCCTTTTTCATCAAGGAAGTCCTGTTGCATACATATATGCATTAGTGAATACATATGTATTCCTAAATATAATCTATTGAATCCATATATGCATATTTCTAGGGCTGATTGTCTGGCATTGAACAACAAATTGATGTGATCTTCATTGGGTCTCTCTACATAGTTCTGTATGTCCTGGAATTCACTATGTAGTACAGGCTGGCCTCAATCTCAGAGAGATATGCCTCCAGAGTGCTGGATTAAAGGCATGTGCCATTACATTTAGCTTATTTATGTATTTTCTAACCATTGGTATCTAAGAATCTCTCTCTCTCTCTTTTTACTGGAAGTTTCATAATGAAATACTAAATTCAGTGTTGTTTGGTCAAGTGACATTGGAAACAATGAATATATCAACAAATGGGGGATGACTAATCACATTAGGGCATATTTAAAGTATCCATGAGAAATAAAAATGTTAACTGTACTTGGCAGAGGAAACTGTCCTAAGTAGGTGATGATAAATATAAAGATAAAAAGAACTGATATATGCTATGATGAGAATGCAGCAAATGAATATAATATAGATCAATTAACAGGACATATTCCTGGATGTGACTGTAATTGTTAGGTGTGTGAAGGGACAGTAGTTTTTCAATGGGTAGTTAATGATTTTTCTTAATTGAACATACTTCCCCCCCATGTACATTATATTCTGATTACAATTTCCTTCCCCCAACTCTTCCTAATTTTCTACATTCTCCACTCTCATCTGGATCTATACCCTTTATGTCTCTCCTTAGAAAAGAAATAGACATCTAAGGAATGATTACAAAGTAAAATAAAATAAGATAAAATGAAAAGAACAAAGTTGGAATAGGACAAAACAAACAGAAGCACTGAGAAGTAGATTCAAAGTTCCACTCCTAACCAAGATGTTATTTGCAACTGATATGAAAGAGAAAAACCTGTTTTTCCAATGGAGTGGCACTGAGTATATCAGCCTCACACAGGGCAGGCTCCATGCCCAGGAGTAGTTGGCCAACACTTGAGGAGCTACAAGTCCAAGGTTCCTAGCTGATCAACTTAACATAGTAAACACACCTCCCTTGAAAGTCTCTCACATAAACTTCCCCATGAGGAAGGTGTGTGCTTTCAGTACAGCTAGAGGGCTTGGTCAACAACACACATTCGATAGATATTTATTCTTGGATACTTGTTTCAGAACATTCTCTCATCCAGAACTCTTCTCAGGGGAAAAATAATCCTAATTAAGGAATGTTCCCTAATGAGTTTAGACCAACTTCATAATGACATGGAGGTTTAGTTGGGTCCGTTTCAAAACTATAAAAGTGTGGGCAAATATTTAATCTCCATGAAGTCAAGGAGTATGCCACTTTGTGGAAAAAACCAAAGCTGTACCGATCACAGAACCTTAAGATATGCTGGGGTTGGACATCATTGGTACTTGTAGTAGTATCCTAAGATGAGGGCTTCACCCAGAGTCAAAGGCTTTCCTTATTTTGTTTTATGGGTTTATGCTATAATTTTTGAAGGATATAAGTTGTAGTCAACTGAATGTGTTATAAATGATTATCTGCTTGCCTCATGTCAGACTTAGGCCTCTAAGGGCAGGAATATGTTCTCTTGTGAGTGCCAGCACTTGCACTCACTGTCCTAGCATTGATCTATATGGTTGCAGCATTGCTTAGGCATTGGGGATATTTATAGGACACTATCTGCCCTATTTCCAAAATGTTTCAATTATACACTGATTTGATTATAACCACATGGCAGGGTTCAACTCGTAATAAGTAAATCAAATATTTAAGACTTAAAATCTATCTACTTTACAATTGTTTTTACTTATTGTCACAATGTAAACAATCTACTGTGGAAACTAACTTAATGTTATCCCCTTATTTCCTATCACTATGGTACTCTTATTATATATTACTTAGTTTTGTTCTTTAATAATCCCCCAAATATTAAAGCATTTGATTCCTACTCTTTTAAAGTATTTGATTCCTTAATCTCACAGCAGAGCACTTAACTATGAGACATGTTGCCATAACTCACTCTTCATCAATTTGTTTTATTTAAGGAAATAACTGGATGCTGAATTTATAATTTGTGGAAAAAGGGGTTCTCTTTCTCATGGTGAGCAGAACATGGATTTATTATCCTGTGTCAGAGCTCCATGCTTGCCAAGGTTCTGCACAAAGAACTATCTATTGTAAAGCAGTAGAAGATAACTGTGAACTCTCCTTAACCAGTAAAATTCACACTTACCACAATGTAATCAAGTTTGCAATATTTCCCCCAATTATTTCTTAAAGCTTCATGTATGGAAAGTGTCTTTGTTTTCACTTAACTTTGCATTTTGCCAAGAATAAGTGACAAAATGCTACATATCTTCTTTCAAGACATATGGCACATGCCCACAGAATATTAAATGATTTCTTATAATAACAACAAATGAGATATTTCATCTGAAACTCACAGCATGTAAAGCCTGTTGAGGCAGGCAAGAAAAGCAAAATGATGGCCAAGTAGCTTTGGTTTGTTGGTAGAGATGGTGATGAAAGCATATGTTACTTGAAATCTGAAAGAGGACAGTGTTGTATACATATATCAACAAGGTGGTAGAAAGCATTTTATTTAGATTCAGTTATTTTAAATCAGATTAAACAGCCAGATTAGTGTCCTCTGGTTTGAAAGAGACAAGAAAATGAGTATACACACTAAAGTTGTTGTTCTTTTTCTTTTTTTGCTGTATTTCTCACATGCTAGGCAAAGCAAACTTTTAAACAATTCCAGGTAACTAAGAAGGGGACCTCCTGTGTTTTGCTTTTCATAGTTTTCTAAGCAAGCAATGAGGGCAGTTTCATTTTCTCTGTGAGTTTGAGAGAAACACTTGAGTTAGTGAAATTTGCACTATCCTTCCCTTCTCTTTCAAAACCCCTGGTTACAGCTTGACTGTTCCACTTGTACCCCAAGATGAGCAGTACACTTTGGCTGAATTCAATTCTGCCTTCTGCATAGTTCTGCAAGCTCAACCCCCTTGTTCTTCATAGTGGGGTCGGGGGTGGGGGGAGATGGTCTGTGGGAGTTGCATGGAAATACTCTATAATGCTATATCACAGCTGCCTTTCTAAAACCACAGTTGGCTGACTCACCCAAGCTCTTTCTTCAGTTAGTTGTCCCAAGGTCTACAGTGGAGATGCACATGGAATTGTGAGTGGAAAGCTACTTTAATTTGGTATTGGGTTAAGCCATTTTCTGCCCTGCAGTTTTGCTTTTAACCAATGCTCAAGCTGGCAGTGGTTTCCTCTGCCCAAATCCAGGGCCATCTATTAGATGGCCTAGAACTCTTTTGTTAAATATCGGAGGCTATTTACCAAGCTCAGTACCTGACGTTCACTCTGAGCATTCTGTTATTATTTACTATTCACCCTCATAGATTCCTTGAGCTTCCAGCAAATAACTAGCATATATATAGTAAATATTTATAAGAGGACCCTGAGAACAAACTGTCACAACATTCTTTCCCTAGTAATGGATTTTTAGCATATAAAGGAAGTTAAAGAATATAAAAAATTAAATAACATATTTGTAAAGAGAATTGTAGCTTTAAACATGCTTTATAATTGTTCTCTCCCTGGCAATGAGACACTTTTCACTGGTGGTACTGCCTTGTAGACCCCCAGTGTAAGAAGAGGCTTTTGGCCCTCATATGACTTCTGAACTGGGACACGAGGGACTGTTATGTAGGGACACTCCACTCTAGAGGAGTGGGATGGAAGGGTTAGGGGTAGAGGGTGCAAGGGTGGGGCTGAGAAGGGGGAAAGAGGACAATATGATGGAGATGTAACCTGAAGCAACAAATAAATAAATTTATTTAATAAAAAAATAATTGTAATGTACCTTTTAACCTTACCTCCTTACTCTGCTACTAAAAGATATCAATTGGGAGATTTTAATCTTTAATGAATGATGATAGTAGAACAATTATTGTTTAGTAATGTTTTATTAATCAAGATATTAATGTTAAGGAATTGCTCTAGAAACATACTATGTAGAAACCAGGTTTCTGTGGTATAGATATGCCTGGGCATCTAACTACTTCTGACTCTTTCAAACTATTTATTGCTAAGCAAATAATTAGGTTAAAATTAGTTTTACACACACACACACAAATATACATGCATGTACATGCACATAGGGGTTATATTTTCACATGAGTGAAGATGTTGGTAGAAGTCAGAAGAAAGTGTTGAATAACATGGAGATTGAGTTACTGGTGGTTGTGGGCCACCTGACACAGGTGCTAAGAAGCAAGCTTACACCATCTGCATGAGTAGTGCAAGCTCTTTAACCATTGAGAAATTTCTCTAGCCTCCAAGTTATTTTGTTTACTTATTTATTTGCTTATTATTCATTCATTCATTCGTTCGTTCATTTATTCATTCAGTCATTCTTCTCTCACATGTTACATCCCAACTTCAGTTTCCTTTCCTTCCTCTACTCCTAGTCCCTCACCCCCAACCTTCCTTTTGTACCACATCCACTCTCTTCTGTTTCCCTTCAGAAAAGAGCAGCCCTTCCAGGGATATCAATCAAACATGACATAACAAGTTATAATAAGACTAGGCACAAACCTCACATAAGTTGCATGGATGTGGCAACTTAGTAGGTGGAAGAGTTCCAAATGCGGGCAGAAGAGTTAGAGACAGTCCCTGCTCCCACTGTTAGGAGTACCACAAGAACACCAAGGTATACAACCATAACATATGCAGAAGAACTAGATCAGATCCATACAGGCTCCTGGATTGTCACTTCAGTCTCTATGAACCCTGCAAACCCTGGTTAATTGATTGTTTAGGCTGCATTCTTGTGGTGTCTTGACTCTTCTGGATCCTTACAGTTGCTGGATGGAGCCTCTCTGATGACAATTATGTTAGGTTCTTATATACCAGTATAGCAGAATATCTTTAGGAATCATTTTATTGATTTTGTGAGTTTGCTTGTTTTTCCAGTTGTATTTGGTTCTATACTAGGTCTCTGGGCTATCCAACCTCTGGTTGCTAGAGATCCAGGCAGTGTCAGGCTTGGGCTGCCTCTCATGGCCTACGTCTCAATTTGGACTGGTCATTGGCTGGCTACTCCCACAAGTTCTGTGCCATCTTAACCCCAGCACACCTTGCAGGCAGGAAAATCTGTAAGTTGAAGATTTTGTGGTTTGTTTGGTGTCCCAGTCTCTCCACTGTGAACCTTACCTGCTTACAGAAGATATCTGGCTCAGGCTCCATATCCCCTATTACTTAAAGTCTTCACTAGGGTCACCCTCATAGATATCAGGGAGTTTCCATTGCACTAGGTTTCTACTCAACCCTGCTGCCCACCCACCATTCCAGTTGTTTCTCACAATACTCTCTCACTCCATTCCTTCCCCCTCTCTAACCTGATCCCTTATGTTCTTTTCTCCACCAATTCAAAGTCCACCCATAAACTATATTCTATTTCCTCTTCCAAAGGAGATCCATAAGGCAGTCCCCTCCTTTTTTTTAATATTTATTTATTTATTATGTATACAGTATTTTCTGTACATATATGCCTGGGCAGATCTCAATGTAGATGGCTGTGAGCCACCATGTGGTTGCTGGGAATTGAACTCAGGACCTTGGGAAGAACAGCCAGTGCTCTTAACCTCTGAGCCACCTCTCCAGCCCCAAGTCTCCTCCTTTTTAAAGAGCATGTGTGTGTGTGTGTGTGTGTGTGTGTGTGTGTGTGTGTGTGTGTGTGT
>CAJQZJ010034466.1:1307628-1318876 GCA_907164525.1 Lophiomys imhausi | reverse complement strand
TGTGTGTGTGTGTGTGTGTGTGTGTGTGTGTGTGTGTGTGTGTGTGTTTACTGAGTATATATTGAGAAAGAATTGTTTTAAATTCCTGGGTTACATCAGTGAAAATAAGGATCCAAATCAAAAGATATTTTCTCCAAGGAAACTCAAAATCGAATGATAAAGAAGATAGAGGGTCAATACCACTTTAGCCAAATATACTGCAGACAGACTGCTGTCCAAAAAGGACAAAACTTGATAGCAGGGAAGTCTACAGCCTAGCTCTGCCAAGACAGGGTAGGTTAGTCCTTCATAATCCCTGCTCTACAATAAATGTCTGTCAGAGAAACAGGACCAAAAGGCTGAAGACTGATGTTGGAATGTATGGAGAGAAAATGGGAACTGTCCAGGTAGTTACTGGTTTGTCATTTCTTAGTATTGGAAGCTGCAGGCCCTGTAATTCCTATATAATCAGATATATGTATCCTTCTCAGCTCTCTGAGGTGGTTGAAGAATAGACAGCTTGAGTCTCATCGCTAAATTTTGAGTTGTTTAGGAATCAAGAGGGTGTTCTAGATCTAAGAAGATGGTTATAATAGTGATGCAAGTTAGTATGAAAGCTAAGTCAATTATAGAACTTTAAACTCATGGAGATGGTTAGAAGGTAGAAGGTTAAAGTCAGGGGCCAAATATGTATGAACTGGACATTGGGAAGGTATACTGGGCCATTTAACTCTCATAAATGTGGCATATTTAATTCTGCTCTTTTGTATAGAATTTACTGTTATAAGAGAAAGAACCATTTGTTGGATTGAAAAGGGAAGCTGTTGGGGGGTGGGAAGAGGGTGGAAGGGTGGGACAGGGAGGGGGAATAGGGAAGGGTTTGTGACTGAGATGTAACTTGAAGAAAAAAAAAGTACTTATATAAAAAAAAGAAAAAAATACATTGTCTTATTAGGAGAATTTTTTTTTTTGTAAAAGCTTTATTATTTTCAACCAAAGTTTGAAAAAAATATAGTGGATCTCAGTATCTTATCATACTTAAATTTCAATTGTTAATAAAACTCAACTTGTCAAATTAAAAAAAAAAGAAGATAGAGGGAAAAGTTGTAAGCAGTAAATAATCATGTTAGTACTTTGAAAATGAAAACTTTGGAGAGTAATCAAAAGAATTGAGGAAGGATGACCGAGTGTTAGCTGCAATTTAAATCAGAGTACGTTTTATTAAAAACTAGTAGAACTAAGACTTGAAATTCGGTGAGGAAGCCAGCAATGGAAGAAGAACATTCCAAGTAGAGGCATTTGCCATTGTAAAGGTCCTGGAGCAGAGCAACCAGAAGCATGTCCAGAGGAAGGGATGGAAGGAGAGGAGAGAGGGAGAAGAAATTGAGGGAGGAATAGAAGGAAATGGGAGAAGAGAGCAACTGAAAAGCAAGAGAGGTGACTCACAGTCACTGGGTGGGTTGCTGGTAATGTTCCTACCAACATCCATCCACGAGAAGAATTGACAGAGGAACAATATGTGACTCTGTATAATAGCACCATTATGGCTGTTAGGTTGGGAATAAAATTTTGGAAGAGCAGGCTATGCATTCTGCTTTTACCACTCATTTATTCATTTGTATAAAAGTAGGTATTTGAGGTTGTTCTGCAGGCCTGGAAGTGAGTTCTTCCTCCACAGAGCCTGATGCAATCCTGAGGAGTTTCCACACTGTGACAGTCTGGCTCAAAATAACTATGTACACAAGGCTTTCTGAGTCAGAGCACTATTTAGAGAAGAGAGTGCTAAGCAGCCATTCCAATGAATACTGGAAACACTTGCATCTGAGCGTCTGATAAAAGAAAGGGTGAACTATCTTTAGGCCCCAGGCAAGATGAGCACAGAGAAGAGAAAAGGCCCCCCTCTTCTGCTGCTCTGCTCTGCAGTAGAGTCCTTCCCTCACAGGTTACAGATCAAGAGTTAGTGACACCAGTTCTCACACTGTCAGGATGACTTCTGCTATGATTTACCTTCCTGGCACAGGCTCATGTAATATCATTACTCCTGAGAGTGGTCACTCGCTACAAGAATACTTACAAATGCTTTATGAGTTTGCAGCATCCATCAACAGGGAATGCTAATTTAAAAAAAATAAATGTACAGACAGAATTTTTCCAATCCTAAATGTGACATTGTTTTCTTGAAGAAACCACACCAAAGAGTCATAAAACCTTTATTCCCTTTTGCAGCCATTTTATTGCTCACAAATGCTTCGCAAGCACAAGTGGCCACTCATGTTTGTTTCAGCATCTAGTCCAGGTGAGGTCAGCAACTTGAAAGGCGTATGATGGGTGGCTCCCCTGGGAAAGGTGAGAGGAGATGTGTCGATGCCCACACTGTGGCTTTTTTTCGTATTTTTTTTCAGCACCCCTCCATATGAGGTTTTGTACATAACCCTAACCAGAAGAGACCCAGGCTTGAGTGTTGGCAAATTGGCCCTTCCTACTTACCATATCCATTTTGTCTTTGAGTGCTAATGCTGGAAATCTGGAGATCTGTTCTTCTGAGACTACAATCTGGTAAGATTTTTTTCTCATTTATATGGAGCAAAGGAGTGGTGGATTCATGACTTCAGCTTTTGCCAACCAGAGCTGTTGAGGGAGTGGTGAAAGGTTGTTAATTCAGGAGACTGACCAAAATTCCACTCTTTCACCTCACTTGCTTGGTTTGTGGAGGAGTTAGGCAACAATTTTTAGTTGATTTCATTTTAAATTTATTTCAAAGACTTTATCCAGAATGTGGAAAGCCATGTGTCTTGGGTCTACTGCTGACGTTTCCCTGCCATGGAATCCCATTTTCTTTGCAGACTTCTGAGAAGTGTCACAAGAACTGAGGGTATCCACTTTATACTCCATTTAGGATGTATTTGACTATTTGCCTATGACTGTGTATGACTAACTTTGCCTTAATGGGTCACACAGGTACCTCTTGAACCCTCTCAGATAACATTGGGAACAGAGCGGCCTTTGAAACTGCCACCAAATGAAAAGATTGATCTGATTTTAGAGAAACAAATCCAGACAAAACAAAACACCAAACATTAAAAACTCCATTCATTTGGTGTCTCCAGATCTCCCATGTGCTTGCAGAATTCGGAAAGCCTAACAGGTGAGCTGTGATTTACATTTATAGATGTATTCATTTTCCTCCTTCTGCCAACTTCTGCTTGCTCCTCTTGCCACCAAGGCTTGTTGCTTTGAAAATGTCACAAAGACAACTTGTTTGGTCACCTCTCTAGTCTGAAAACAGGGCTACTTATGTTCAAGAAGTTTCCTTTGGGACACAAGATATTTAGTCTCCAAGTAATGCATCTTTTGTGATGGAGATTTTGGTTAAATGAGCCTAAGGTCCCTGCCTTCTGCTCCTGAGAAACTCTTATCTACTTTTAGATCAAGGCCCAACTGGAAGGAAAATGTGAGTGCTCTAATTAAGGTTAAATGCATATCGCATACTTATGTATTTGAGAAAGAATACATATGCACATCTGCACATCAAGCACGTGCTTACATTTCTGCTATCATCTTCTTTCCTTGTGAGAGTTCAACCTAAAGTCATCTTCATTGCTTATCATATGGTTCAGATGACATCTTTCTTTCTTTCTCTCTCTCTTTCTTTCTTTCTTTCTTTCTTTCTTTCTTTCTTTCTTTCTTTCTTTCTTTCTTTCTTTCTTTCTTTCTTTCTTTCTTTCTTTCTTTTCCTCCTGGCTCACAAGTAGCTTTTGCTTGAAGGAGACTTCAAACTATTTTGGCTCTTCTAGCTTACAGCTCTTCATATGTTCCAGCCAGAAACTTTGCCTTCTGCTTTTGAGCAACTTGCTTTCCCCTCCTTAGATTGATCCCAGCCTAGACCCCTCCCTAGACTGATCTCAGTCAGTACAACTGGACACTTAGAGATGAAGTAACCTTTTCTGCATATATGTTTTCATCAGTATTCAAATTAAAATGAAGCCATCTGTTTTCAAGGTGCTTTCAATAATCCAAATCGCCTCAGAATTTTACCACCAGAGTTTATATAGGACACTACAGTTCAAAATTCTGCCTCCTCCTGTTATTCAGCTGAATTCTGCCAGCTCCATATTGGACTGCTTCTTGTTGAACTGTTCTGCTATACTAGGAGGCACTTGATGGTGGTGAATATACTCCTGTCTCCCTCTCCAGGATCCTGCACAGTGTCTGGCATTGAACATGCTTGGCATTGAATCCTTCTTGACCAGATGAAGACAATAGAATGTTCTTTTTTATGCTTTAGTGATGGAATCAGTTTGTCTAGTCAGACAATTTGGGAAGGGAGGGTAGAACTGTACCTGGGGGTCCAATAGGAAGACTTACCACTTGGATTAGAGAAACGGCCTACAACAAATGCTAAATTAAGGCTTGATCTAGTGATCTCTTGCCCAACTTACATTTTTAGCCAACATTGGCTACCCTAGTCTTCCCTAGGGGTAAAGTCAGAGATTAGAAAGGAAGATAATGGAAGGAAAAAGAATATTAGGGAAGATAAATGGGGAAAGACATTTTCTGAGACAGCCCCAGGTGGCATGTCACAGCTCATGGCTAGGCACTCCTCCCTCACAAACCTTTGCTCTGTATGGGATTATCTTCATCCTTCTGGCCCTACATTACCCCTGGACAAAGGCCTACAATTACCCTTAGTTAAGATACATCTGGGATGTACACAACCTTTGACAACTGCTTCTTCTGGGGGCTTTCAGTATCTCTCAATTATTAACATTCAGAGCTTTTCTGAGCCTGAGCAGTTTCCTAATCCAATGCATGCCCTTGGGTGGCCCTTAGTAGTCCCTCATTCCTACTCCAAGACATTGGATGTCCAAAATCTTACTTAAGTGGGCCTAGAAGAACAATGTATTTTGGCACTGTTCATAAGAAAGAGACAAAAAAATTCTTAAGATCATTTTAAAACCCTGAGATTATTTGAGACTTGTATAAGTATTTACTTTAAGAAAAGGATAAAACAATCAGTACTGCAAGAATTTATATCATGTTTATAATTATAATTTTCAAAGTATTGAAAGAACCTTTCAAAGTGGGTGATTCTGTATTTGAATTCCACATCCTTATGTATTATGTAACAATTAGTAAGGATGTCATGGATAATTTTCTTTGGAAGCATTCCTGATTCCATTGCTCAACTACTCGATCGACTAGTAATTATGAATCATATCTTTAATTAGCTGCTGCTCTTCAGAAACATATGAAAGCCAAGGGCATAAAGTAATTGGCATAAAAGTTTTCCTAATTAATTTATCTGTCCATGTAAGTAACCAGGGCTAGAGTCTGGGGATAATTTATAACTCCAGGAAGGCTAGCCCTAAAACTCACTGTCTAAGGAGATTTATATATATGAATTATAAAAAGACAACAAGCCACAAAATTGTGTTATCCTCCAACTCTAACAATATAACCCCTAATATGCTGTTCAGAGATGAGAAAAAAGTTCCTATTGATCCAATTCATTTTCATCATATCCTCCAGTGAATCTTTCAACTCTCTCTTGCCTTTTCTTCATTCAACATTGTAACAGTAATCAAGCACATTAAGCAATTCATTAAACAACAGCCCCACTGACCACAGGGAGCACTGCAGCTAACATTCATTAGGCAGCCAATAACTTTATTTAAGTAGCAAAAGGCTTGGGAATAAAAACCAACTCCTTTGTCTCTCTGTATGGAAATGCACATCTCAGCAGTGATCCAAGAATCAGACAGTTCTGGCCCACAAGATACTTTCAAATCCTCAATGCATAAAGCAAAATTACAGTAGGGGTGAGGTGTCTCATTTATGTCCCTTCTCATTGCCAAAAATGAGGGCCAAGACTTAGCTCATTGTTAAGCATGGCTGTGGAAGATTTATGTCTAGTGTGGAAAACAGGAAATGTTCAATATTGATATTTAGATGCCAGATTTTCAGGTCTGACTTTCAAAGTGCTAATGACAAGACAGCTAGCATGGTTATTTGGCTCCAGCAAATCTTGGCTGTCCCTTTGTGGTTAATAGCATGATCAATGAATTTTCTTTCTTGACAAGAGAAAACTAAAATAACTAAAGGGGCACAGCTTGTATCTTTATATAATAATTTAGGTTATCATAAAAATACATATATGTGGCTTCTAGATCTAGGGGAGTCATAGGGAGGATGCCAGGGAGTGTGGCTTATACTGTCCTTTCCAGAAAGGGCACACTGCTGTGGCCTGGGTACTGGCATTGGTTGCACTGCTGCTGTTCTTCTTGTTCCATAGCTTGTGAATGTTTTATTTTTCTTTTGGAATAACTTAAGTAATTTGTTCTATGGTTTAATTCTTCATTATTATCTATGGTTTGGAAAGGATTTTCTCCACCTTGAGGAGAGCAAAGGAAATCCTTACAAGTATTATTTTTATCACCTGAACCATTTCAGAAGGAACTATATAAGAGAATTTCATTTCTCTATATTTTATTTTATTTTTGGAATTTCATAATACTTTATTTTAACTCATCCCCCTCTTTTGATATTTTTCTCCCACCCCCTAGCTTGCACCCAAACCCCTAGTAATCCCCTTTCTACTTTTCCATTGTCACATGTGCTGTATTAACCTCTTTTCCCTTTTCCTTAAACCTTCTTTCCCTCTTAATGGTCCCCTCTCTAGTTTCATGACCTACACTCATTGCCACATAAAGACACATGTAAACTAGAAGCTAGCATCTACATAAGAAGGAGAATATGTACTATTTTTCTTTCTGAATCTGTTATAAAATTCTTGATATAATGATTTCCAGATCTAGAGATTTATTTTACAATTCCCTTAATTTATTTTTTGCCCATGTGTGAAAACAATTCCTGATGGAAATATAGGTTGTTTTTATTTTCTTGTTATTATGCAAAAGGGTGCCCAAGTAGGTAGGACATAGAGCCCTTTGAATAGATAGATGCTCACAAATGATATAACTGGGTCATAACAGTGTTCTATTTTTAGTTTCTATTTTCATTTATAAGCTTAAACTTACGATGACTCTCTTCCTCAAAGCTGCTCATCTAATGAGTAAGGTGTTCATATAACTGCTTCTAGTCTTTATTGATTTGAGTCATTGAAGTTGTACTATCAGTAAATAAACTAAAACTGTCTTAGTTGGAGACTATTCTGTAGAGTTGTGAAAAAGGCAGGTTGCCAATCAGACTTCCTGTGTGATTTCCTACTCTTCCTATCCTGTTAGAGATGTGGCTTCTAAATCAGACTTATCCCCAAACTTGGGTCATTCAGAGATCATTCTCTGAACTTTCCAGAGGGGATTTTATGTAGAGCAAGAGCTGGGACAAGCTCTGAGGATCCAGTAGAAGGAAGATACTAGGACTTTGAGTTTGGGTTGGGAAAATGGTGTTTTCAATACACAGTAAGAACCTAAAATGACCATTTTGGGAGAAAATACTTTAAAATTATTATTTTATTTAATATTTAATTCCCTGATTTTAATCCATTTGTTCTGCCTCTCTGTTTTTTGAAACAGATTCTCTTTGTATAGCCTAGGCTGGAGTTGAACTCATGATCTTCCTGCTTCTGTACTGGGATTATAGGCATACATCAACACACTGGGCAGGGAAGGTGCTGCTTTGTTTCTTTTTAAACTTATTTATTTATTCAAATTACATCCTGATCACAGTCCCACCCTCCCATCCTCTTCCTCCTCAACTTCCCCCTCCTTCTCCTTGGATTAGTTGAGTTTCCCACTTATCAACCCACCTTGGCTCGTAAGTCACATGAGGACCAAGAGCTTCCTTTGCACTGGTGGCAACCCAGCATTCCAGTTAGGATAAAGTTTTCTACTAACAGACAACAGAGTCCATATCAGAGACAGCACCTGCCTCCATTTACTAAGGGATCTGCATGAAGACCCAGCTGCTTATCATCTACATGTGTGTAGAGGGCGTAGGTCCAGTGTATATATGCTTTTTTTATATTTTGATTGGTGTTTCAGTCTCTGTAAGGCTATAGGGGCCTCGGTTGGTTGGTTCTGTTATTCTTATATTTGGAATTCTTGTTCCCACCAGATTCCTCTATTCCTCTTCCCTCTCTTATACACACCTCCCTCCCAGGGCTCCACCTAATGGTTAGCTGTGTGTCTCAGCATCTGTTTCTATCCAATGCCCTGTGGGGTCTCTGGTAGGATAGATATGTTAGGTTCCTTTCACTTTGGGTCTGTAGGATGGTTGTCCTGTACTATATGGCTAATATCCAGTTATAAGTGAGTAGATACCATGTGTATCTTTCTGGGTCTGTGTTAGCTCAGTCAGGATGAGTTTTTCTAGTCCTATCCTTGGTCGCAAATTGTATGATTTCCTTGTTTCTGAGAGCTGAGTAGTATTCCATTGTGTTTTACCGTAATTAGCAAATACAAATCTCCTTTCATCACTGTCTGCAACTACGTGAACTTTGTATTCTTGGAATGTTCACTTCACATATGTTTTGAAGTCATAGAAGTTCTACTTTTAGCCACAGTGCTCATACAGCCTCCTCTCTGCTTCACATTGGATAAGGTTGGGTTCTCAGTGCCACCTCCAGTGCTTCTGCTTCCAGGATGTGTCCACAAGTAGAGAAGGGGAAGTGAAGGAATTGTAATACATCAATGGCAATATTTCTGAGGTCATAAGAATCAGAGTGAGACGTGGGTTTTTCCTGAGATATAAATCCCCTTTAACCATGGGCTGTTGTTGTTGAACTCATTTTTAATGCCAAAATGTTGAATAGAGTCACACTATCTATCTAGGTTATTTAATGATGGGTTCCTTATTTAGTGTTTGGAAATATTAAAGAAAAAATGCAGGAGTCCCATGTATTAAAAAACATAAAGAAGTGGTCAAAATTCTCCCCAAAATTACTTTTAAAAATGTCTATACTGACATTTGGCTTTCATATAGCTTAATAATACAAAAAGCTATTCTCTTTTGATGCACTATACATTCTAGGTATTATAATTACAACTTAACATGAAGTATTTCATTTAATTAGGCATCTTTTTATAGTTTTTATAAATTATGAAACTGAGGATTAGAGTGTTTTGGTCTTTTCCAAAATCTGTAGGTAATTGTAGCTGGCCAGTATTAGCTAAAGAAAGTGATTTGTGCTCATGTCTTCTCAGCTCCCCTGTTTCATGACATCACGGCAACAACTTAGCCATTGTGGTAACTTTTACACCATGGGTATGGGCAAATTCTATAATTCTAAATCCAGAGGTAAGCATCTGCCTACATTCTACTTCCAAGGTCATGCAGACAGTAAATGCTACACCTAATATTTGAAAGTATTTTTGCTTGATTTAGAGGCCATGATACTTACTAGTATATTGAATTGCTTCCTATCCATTCCTTATGTTTACTGAATGTTTTCCCACAACAAACTACTATATTTGAGGCTTTGGAATGAACATTAAAAACTAGTGTTCATTTTGGGGATCAGACGCTAAGCTAGAGAATGTTTAATGCCATCAAGTGAACTGCAAGTTCTTGTACTCTGGCCAGATGAGTTGATAGAGATAAGTTTATGTGTTTAATAGACTTTGCTTCCTAGTCACAGGTTCAGATAAACAAGTAATCGGGTTGTTTTACAGATTCTCTAAAGGTTAGAAAAATTACAGAGGGAATGGTTATTAGACTGACCACAATGAAAAACAATACAGTCAAAATATGTTTACATATCAATAAGGTTTTGAGAAAGAACTTAAAGTTGGGTGGGTTCTGTTCATAGAAACAGATGCAGAGGCCCACAGCCAAACACTAGACAGAGCTTATGAAATCCTGTGGAAAACTTGGGGAAAGATTGAGGGACCTGGATGGAACAAGTTTCCACAAGAAGACCAACAGAGGAAGCTAACCTGGGCAGTGGATCAAAACAGATGCTGAGACACACTGCAAAACTTTAAGTGGTGCTCTGGGAGGCATGTATAAGAAAAGGAGAGTAGCATGATCTGGAGGGAACAAGAATTCCACATGAAGAACAACAGAACTTTAGGTATCAATAAGGGTCTCAGAGGACAGATATATTATGCTCCTGTCAGTAAGCATAGTAGAGTATCATTAATAGTGATAGGGGTTGACTCTTCCTTGGGGTAGGTCTAAGGTTGGGCCCATCATTGTTGGACATTCTCTCAGTTTCTGGCATCTTTATCCTGGCACATCTTGTATACAGGGTAAATTTTGGGTTGGAGGTTTTGTGGGTGTGTTGGTAATCCCCTCCCTCCTCTAGAAGTCCTACTTAGAAGGAGTCTGGAGAGATGGCTCAGTGGTTACAGGCACTGGTTAGTGCTGTTCCAGAGGTCCTGAGTTCAATTCCCAGCAACCACATGGTGACTTACAACCATCCACAATGTGATCTAATGCCCTCTTCTGGCTGCAGGTATACATACAGATAGAGCACTCATATATATAAAATAAATAAATAAATATTTTTTTTTAAAAAAGGAGGCTTCTTCAATTTCTGTATCCCCTACTGCTAGAAGTCTCAACTAGAGTCATCCCCATATACTCCAGGGCCCTACCCTGTCAATGGTCTCCAGCTTGGCTCAGAGATGCCCTCCTCAGTTTCCCATCTTTCTCCCAGTCTTCTCATCTCTAGTCCCTCCTCTCCCTAAAATTGATCCACCTATATTCTAAAATGGTGTAATAGAATTTTAAGAAAAAGTAACATTAATTTACTTGGAGGGTAGATGTGTGCATTGTATGTTTTGCATTTGGAGGTCAGGAGTCACTCATCTCTTCCACTATGTTGATTCTTTTAGATCAAATTGAATTTATCAAGCTTGAAATTAGATGGTTAATTTGAGTGTGCCCTAGTCTATAGCAAAGACTGAGTAAAATGTGAGCATAAGAGCAAGAAGCAAAGCTTAATGATAACATACCTAGTGGATGAACTTTACATGTCAAACTTTTAAAATAGATATTCTTTGTTTGCTCCAAAGTGTTTTAAATTATATTGTTGTTATTTGAGGCATTTTAAAATTTTAAATGTATTCAATCATATTCTTCCCTTCCCCCAAATCCTTCCAAATCTTCTGCCCCTCCCTACCCACCCAACTTTAACTTCTTTCTCAAAAAACAACTAAACCAAAAATACAACAACAAATTTTCCTAACCAAGGAAACAAAATAAAACCATGCCACCAAAACAAACACCCCTTCACACACAAAACTATAGCCATTAAAACACACACACACACACACACACACACACACACACACACACACACACA
>CAJQZJ010034466.1:1248149-1281170 GCA_907164525.1 Lophiomys imhausi | reverse complement strand
GGATCGATCTTACCAGGCGCCTCTCCAAATGGGAGTTCCCGAATCCCAGGTTTAGTGGCCTCCGTGTCTGTAAGAGATGGGGAGAGCCTTGCCCTGGGACTTTTAACAATCCCTTGGGAGCTGTGAGTGTTCCCGGGGGGGGGGGGGTCTAGCCCCTCCGGTTTTTGCACAGTGCCCAATAACTCTGTGTTTTTTATGGCTCTTTTTTCCCCGCGTTCAAAATGCGTCAGTGTAGGTCACCGCCATCTTGGCCCACTGCTTCTTATATATTTTAATATCTTGCATAAATATATTTTTCCAATCCTTTACCCTGAGGTGATGTTTATCCTTGATGTTAAGGTATATATTTCTTTTATATAGCAGAAGGGCTATTTTTTTTAATCCATTTTTTTTCCATTGGGGAATTGAGACCATTGTTGGGAAAGATTAATTAGCAATAAATTTTGGTTGATTCTTGTTATTTTGTTGTTCTCTCTATCTCTCTCTCCCTTATCTTTAGGTTGGAGTTTTCTTCCTTCTAGTATCTTCTGTAGGGCTAAATTTGTGGGTAGATATTCCTTAAGTTTGGTTTTATAATGGAGTGTCCTACTTTCTCCATCTATCATAATTGTAAGTTTTTCTGCTTATAGTAGTGTTTGGTTGGATCAATGGTCTCTTAGATCTGCAGAACATATGACCATACTTGTTTGGCTTTTAGAGTTTCCACTGACAAGTCAGGTATAATTCTAAAGAGTCTGCCTTTTTGTGTTCCTTGGTCTTTTCCTCTTGCTGCTTTTAACACTCTTGTATTGTGTATATTTGGTATTTTGATTATTGTGTTTCAAGTGGACTTTCTTTTCTTGTCCATTCTATTTGGTGTTCTGTAAGCTCCTTGCACTTTGATCAAGCACAAGAAGTGTGCTTTATGAAAGTACAAAAGCAACTCCGCCTTTTGGTTAGAAGAATTTTCTTCTATGATTTTGTTTAAAGTATTTTTTGGGCTCTTGAGCTGGGATTCTTCTCCTTTCTCTATTCCTATAATTCTTAGATTTGAACTTTTCATAGTGTCCTAAATTTCCTGGATGTTTTGTATGGGGGACTTTTTAGGGTTGACATTTTCTTTGACTGATGTATCCATTTCTTCTAATGTGTTTTCAATGCTTGAGATTTTTCTCTTTCATTTTTTGCCTTAGGTTGGTGAAACTTGCATCTAAACTTGTTTCTGGACAAGTTCCTAAATATAAATGTGACACTGTAAATCAACTAATACTTTTTGTGCTATTTCTCAAGTCCTTTGCCTTCATTTCTCCATAAGACCAATGGTATTTGGACCCTGAGAACAGGAAATTGAGTGTACTGTTGTTCTACTTTAAGAGAGATATTTTTATTTTTTTCATTTTCTTTTGAAAGCATGCAGTCCAACTTCTGAGCCTCATGAGAAATAAACTACTTCATTCATCTTAAATTTGCTAACATTATCGTTTTCTGTTAAGAGCCATTACTTACTTAGCACCTTTTCTGGGTCAGGCACTCTGCTGCAGGCTTTAAATACATTAACATTTATCATTTAGTTATGCTGTCACTTTTTATGGAAGGAACTTTGGATTAGGAAGACAAAGATGAAGTAACTTGTCCAACCAACATTACATAAGTAGTAAATTTGAGGGAAACAATTTGAACCAGTGTCTTTCTACTCTGGAGCACAAACTAGTTCTTGTCTTAGCCCAGATGATCTCATTGAAGGTTGCTCAGATGGCTCCTGCAGCAACAGTTGCTGTTATATCATCACTCAGTCAGCATGGATTAAATAGCAAAGCTTATTTAAAGTGAATCAGGAAATAGTTCTTCCTTTATAGGTATAGCAGCTTCATAGTAGCCTTAAAATAGCAACTTTCTTGACCACACCATGCAATTAAGTATAGTCACAGTAGCTTAATGTTTGTTGTACTGTCAGGTTTCAAACTAAAGATAATAATACCAGGCCCTACAGCATAGTTTATGCCTTCAAGGTGTTTTAAGGCACATGCACACAGTGTACCAATGTCTTCTTCCTCACCACCAATGTTGACCTCATGACAACTTTTGCTACTGCTTACCTTAGGAAAAAAATCTTTAAAGACAAAGGAAATGCCACTGGAAAGCAGTTGAGATGAAAATTTTGAGCAGGCATGTCTTAGGGTAACCATTGCTATGTTGAAACAACATGACAAAACCACTTAAAGAGGAAAGGGTATAGTTGGATTATACCTTCATATCACTGTTTATCATCAAATAAAATCAAAAGAGGAACTTAAACAGAGCAGGAACCTGGAGACGAGAGTTGTCACAGAGGCCATGGTGTATGTAAGGGGTGCTGTTTACTGGTTTGTTCATCATCCTTAATCATTCTGCTTTATTATAGAACTGAGAACAAGCCCATGATGGACTGGACCCTCTTCAGTCAATCACTAATTAAGAAAATTAATCGCTAATTAAGAAAATGCCCTACAGATGAATCTGAGGTTCCCTCTTTACAGATGAATCTAGCTTGTGTCAAGTTGATATAAAACTATCCAGGACGAGGTGAAAGCCTTCATGTTCATGCTTGGTTTGGTGAGGTCATCTGCAGTGAAAATAGTGATGGAAAGGTGACAGATATATTGTACGTACTAGAATGAAGCCAGCATGCACATTTTTGTAAATACATAGCCTCAAGTGTAGGAGGACTTGCTTAATGGATGTGAGACCAGTCTAATTTTAGTTTTTGTAGAAAAAAAGGAGTCTAAACCCAGAGCTTCTTAGGAAAAAATATAGTCATCTAAAACTTTACTTAGATGAAAGAGTATAAAGGTTATGCATAAACAGTACTGATTGCAGGAATTTCATTAGGACGTGAGGTGTTAGTAGACGTGTGAATTTTGGAAACATTTTTTCTTTTGTAAGAAAGCAGAATTTGAGGACTACTTGTCAAAGAGACACATGCATGCAGAGTGGGAATGAGCCTAGAACTGAGGGCAAGGGCATGATGATGAAGATGAAGACAGAATTCAGACTGTGAGCAGCTAAGTGGGAAATGGGGTCTCAGCCTCTGGGTGGAATATTGAAGATATAGCCTTGAGCAGGGAGGTTCAGGTGAAGCCTGAAAAGTTAATCTAAAAGACAGAAGTGCTAGAGATCCAAAATAAAGCATCTCATATTGGTTTATAGCTTGCTTTGTGCTAAGATGGACTTTCTGTCTACAGAGCCTCAGGAGTGGCTGACTTGCCAGCATGTTGTCTCATTCTAGAGGACATAAAATTCTATGTGTTCCTTCTTTCAATGAGGTTTGGGATTAAAGACCAATCAAACTGTCCAAGTGGAATAACTATGGGGATATTTTATTAGTGATAGTGAGAAAATATGATAAAAACATCTGGAATAAAACATGTTCGGTCGATTAGCTATATTCCCCTGACTGCCATATGCACAGAAATCCATGAATTACATGTGTATATAAAGCTGTGAATATATGCTGTCATATCTTCTGGAAGAGATGCCAAGTTTATATATCTATATGTATATACACTCATATAGATAAACATGTATCATATAGAATCACATGATATTGTTATGTTTATTTAGTCCATTAGACATGAACAAGCTATTGAATCAGAAAAAACAAACAAACAAACAAAATGGTTCCAACTGAGCTTTATTTGCTGCAAAGGTAGATGTATAGTCTTGCCTCAAGGCAAGAAGATAGATTCTTGCTTATACAAAGCTCTGTGCCCTATGGTTCTCTATAAATAGTAGCTAACTGACTCATTAAGTGGCCTTTCACCATTTTTTCCTAGCTTATCTGACCCATCACTTAGGTGAGTTCTCACCTTTCATATTCTGAAGAGAGAACATTTATACACAAATGTACAGGCGACTGAAATTATGTAAAGGGACTCACTCTCCTCAAATCATTAATTAGAATTATGTAAAGCCTAGCACCTCCATTTCTCTTTAATTGTTGGATATTCTCGAAGATCACTGTTATAAAATGAATGTCTTGACTGTTAAAACTTTGGATAAAACCAATTTATGCACTTGAACATGAGAGTGTTGCTCTCAACTCTACAAAGCTTTACAGTCAAGACTAATACAAAGGTAGTTTGAGAACCAGTTATTCCAAGAGAGGCATATACCTTTGAGCACCCAAAATGAAACCAATGCTTGAGCTCCTAAACAGCACATTGAGACATATATTCTGTTTTCTTCTTTGTTTTTATTTCTGAGCATCTTCATTGTTTGTGAAACTACTTAGGAGTATATGAAATTTCCAAAATTTAGCATTTTTATTTCTTTCTGCATCCATATTTTTCTCAGTTTTAATTAGTCTATTGATTTTTAAAGGAATGTAACTAACTAATAGGAAAACATTTAATAACATCTTTCCTTGAAGCATTTACTTTTGTGCATCATCCATGTCCTTTATTCTTATTTTTAACTTTTAAATAAATTTACATAAGGCACTACCCCAAATAACAGCTTCTAGACTTTTCACTGCCTGTTTCATATTAGTTGAGAGGTTTTCCTAAACAAAATCATGTGTTTTCATTTTAGAAATCATGAGTAAATTATTTTTTATACAGGGTATATTTTGCTATAGAGGATTTGCTATTCAAAAACATTGAAGACACAGGAAAACTTTCTCAACATTTCTGTTGATTCTTAAGATATGATCATCAAATTATAGAGATTTTCTAAACAATTGTTAGTCTGTAAATCTATAATAAATTTGTTTTACATTAAAAGTGTTATTTATTATATCTTCATATGTGCCATATATGCATACTGTATGTTCATATGGTGAATGTATGCATATGTGCATGGGTATGCACACCTAAGAACATGCAAAGGTTACAAAAAGAAATTAGATGTCCTGCTCTTTGACTCTGATTATCAGCTTGTGTTGGGGCATCTTACTAGAGCTAAGCTGTGATCAGCAAGCCTCATAGTCTTTTCCCCTCTAGTACTGCAGTAACAGGTGCATTTAACATCCCCAGCTTTTACCTAGAAGCTGGTGACTACAAACTCAGGTCCCCATGCTTGTGCAGGAAATGTTATCCCTTACTGCTCCATCTCTTGAGCCCTTCAGTTTTTTTTTTCTTTTTTGTTTTTGTTTTTTTTTTTTTTTTTTTTTCGAGATAGGGTTTCTCTGTGTAACAGCCCTGGCTGTCCTGGACTTGCTTTGTAGACCAGGCTGGCCTCGAACTCACAGAGATCTGCCTGCCTCTGCCTCCCAAGTGCTGGGATTAAAGGCATGCGCCACCACGCCCGGCAAGCCCTTCAGTTTTTAAAGAAGAAATATGTTTACAGATAAGTAACATTTTATTATATTTATGACAGACACAATGACACAAATGCATATTCATAAATGTATGTATATATGTATATGTACACAATAAATATATTCTGTTTATATATATAAACAGAAAGTTCTTATTAAAGGCAATCACCTTAAATAAGAGATTATAGAGAAATTATTAATATATTATGATAGTTTCTGCTAAGTGCTTAAAGATTTGACATGCTCTTTCAGATAAAATGTTAACGTTTCCTGGATGCATCCTATATCATTAATAGCAATGAATTCTTGGTCCTTAAGGAAAGGTCCAAATTTTAAGAGTCAGAAGTAAGGTATAGTATTACATATGGTCCTGTTCAGAGTTGCTTGAGTTACTACTAAGCTTATAGATATTTTTTTCATGGCTTATTTTTGTGAATGTCTGAAGACTCACTTATTAATATTATTTTCTGACTTATGAATTATCCAGAATTCTTCTAATAAGACACAAGGCAAATAAATATGGGTTAATTTTGCTCACCATACACAGAAAACGTTTCAACATTGAGTCTTTTAAGAAGAAGAAATGAAGCTTGGGGTTGAGGAAAAGAGAACATTAGATTCTTAGAGCTGAAATTCAATGTAAAGGTTGATATCTTATCATGTGATCAAGGAATATGGACTCTAAGCTTTCAAGTCTTCTAGGTTTTTATGCTAAAGAATCATGGAAGATATGAATGCTTATTATATAAAACTTAGCTGGTGAAAACAATTAGTGGCAAATATTTCCTTACATATAAAATTGCTTTAAAATGGAGTTTTCATATTTTATTTTAAAATCATGATGGCTTTCTTCTCTTTCTACGCTTTATTTTAGAACAGCAGAGATACTGAATCCTACCATCAACTCAAGGTGAAATTAGAATAGGCTATGGGAGTTTTTTATGATCTAGGGATTGGTTGAAAGCATGGCAGGTAGCCGAAAGCTCAGTAATTGGCCCACATAGGATTTATCATGTCCCCATGGAGAAACACTCAGGACGGGAGGAATCTCACCTCTATGAAGTAACATTCCATGCATTTTTGAGTTATGCCTTTCTGCCCATAACTTATTTAGAGGATTTTTGATGACGGCTATAGGGACACTTGCACAATTTGGCTATTGTCCCTATAGATCATAAAACAGCAGTAATTAATTTTAGCCCTTCTGTCTATCTCTGTCTCTCCATCTGTCTCTCTCTTTGTCTCTCTTTCTTTCTCTTGATCTTGCAAGCTATGCAACCCAGGTATCATCTCCAACCTGAGATTCTTTTGCCTTCATCTCCCTACAATGCCACTAGTTTTGGTATCATATTGTCACACTTTAGCTAGCATTTCAGTACTTCTTTTCACTGGTTTAAATTACCAGATAATCATATTGCAACACACACACATCAAGAAAAACAGAGACCACAAGTTAAAAATAATAATATTGGAGAAAGCTTCACATGGAAACTTCCCAGTAATCAGATTATAATCCAGTCATCTTTTCTGCTGTAAACCTTCTTCATCTATTTTGCTAGCATAGAAAAATCATGGAGATGTGTATTTCTTCACATAGGTTTTATTTCTTTTTTTCAGTTCTAGTTAAAAACCTTCCAATTTTTTTCTTCCAAACCTTATGTGTACTCAAGTTCCCACATCAAAACTCCATTGACTGAAGCTGTATAAAATCTTTGGCCTCCCACCAGAAAAGGCCTAAATGCAGACAAGTATGGATAAATTAAAGTGACAAGGTCTCAGTAGTGGAAATTAGTGCAACTCTTCTAATTGCATGTCTAGCCTGAATGATGGGATACTTAATTCTTACACATCCCAGACAATTGCTTTATACTAACATGAGCTTTGGGAAAAAGGCAGATTCTATAGACATATGGAGCAGTAGATGGAGTGGAAAAATAAATCTAAGACTCTAGCCACTCTGGAAAAATAATGTTTTATCCACATTGTTAATAAAAGTGTTGGTTCTCTTGGTTCATTATTTTCATAGGAACTGAATGTTAAATAATTAAGCGATAGGCATCCAACCAGCCTATATTAACTCCTGTGTTGCAAAACCACAACAAAAACGCCATGGGTAAAAGCACCATCCCTTTAGCAAAAGACAAGGATGCAGCCTAAATATGAATCCCAAGGGACAAATGGATCAGGGACAACAGCATCCTCTTCTCTCTCTTCTAGAAGTACTGCTAATAAAAGCCTTCAAAACTAGCATGGGTTCTTATATCTACTTAACCTTTTGCCCCAAGAAGCAAAGAGCATCTGGTTAAGTGGAGAGGAAAAACGCAGCAACTTTTCATTATCAGAGCTCCCAGGCAGAGTGTGGGCAAGCCGGAGCTGCCAAGTCTGGGTTAAATGCTTGTTGCCTTCACTGCCTGAGGCCATCTAGCGTGTTTAGAAATGATTAAGTACTGCAGCCTAGAAAGGACCTGTCCTGAGCGTTCATCTCTGACTTCCAGCAGAAAGGAGAGGCTGGCAATGACAGAGGCAGATGGATGAGTCTCATTAGTATGGCGAGGCAGCGAACCAGACTGTCTTCACAGAGCTGTCCAAAAAGAGGGAGCAAATTAAAATAGGATCTGGGAAAAAACCAATGAGCAAGTGCTTTAACTCTCTGCTACCTGGTTTCTTCAGCTGGGAGGCTATATAGACAGCGTAGCTTACTCTGAAGTGCTCCTGTAACATGAAATGAGAGTGGTCCTGTAGACTCAATCACATACAGTCTGCCTTCCTTCCTTCCTACCTTCCTTCCTTCCTTCCTTCCTTCCTTTTTCAATTTTTACATCCTTGAAAATATGGTTTTTGCATTTCTTACAGTAAAATAACATAGATGATTTCATTGTTAAGCATGTGTTACTGCTGCTGAGGAGAGCAGAGAGGAAGAGGGTGAGAAACTTCTGTCTTCAGAGGAGGTGGGAAGCTTTGCCTTACATATGCACTTGGCCAACTTGGAGGATCTACAAAAGCATCAGAGTTCTGTTCAGGAGTCAGGGTAGCATGAAAGGGCTGCAACTTAGGAAGAGGGTCTTATGGAATTTTAGAGACAGAAAACAAATAAACACTAACCTAAAGGAGTTATACCAGAGAAGGGGCAGGTGTTACTCATGAGTCAGTGAAATCTCCATATGTAAAGGGGATCCAAGTACAGGTGTGTTGGAGGAAGGTTGCTTCTGATAGGCTGAGATTCTCAATGCTGAGATCTGGCTACCACCCCTTCTGAGGCATTCTCTTTATTGGTTAATAAAAGTTGCTTATGTCCAATTAGCTTGATAGAAAGGTGGGACTTCCTGAGATGGAAACAGGAACCCTGTGTTTTACACAGAGGAAGCTCTCTTTCTGCTAGAAGACATGGAAGCAGACAGATGTGTTTGAGAGCTCTGAAGGTAACAACAGGCCACATGGCTATTTGGGATTAAATGGTCCAAGTTAATTTATATTAGCTAGTTGAGAGTCTGCCCACGTAAGGGCTTAACATTGAAACATTAAGAGGTCTTGGTGTATTTGATTATTGGGGAAAGGACCATGGCTGCTTATAGGCTGCCAGTTTAAGCAATCCAGGGCCATGCGCCTCCTGCCAAACCCCGGTGACTATCCCTCCAGGCCACCAGCAATTCTGCTGGTCTAACCTAATAACATATAGTTATTAATAAGTATCTGACAACTACCTCAGATTAGCTGCCAGCTTAACTGCCAGGGCATCCCCCAAGGCATACAGACTTCTAAGACAAATCAAGGCTGCCGATCTCCCACCAAGCTGCCAGCCTAATATAACAAGTTATAGTTATTGATGAATATATTAGTTAATAGAATTTAGGTTGCAGGTGGTGAAGTCTACCTTTGATCCAGGGCTTTTTCCTCAGGATGGGTCAGGCCACCAGTTAAGGCAAGCCAGGCCTGCCGGCTTCCTGCCAGGCCACTATCTGCTTGGCCTAATCTTATAGTTTATACTTATTAATAAAAACAACTGATAATTAAATTTCAGTTTCACAGGTGAAACCTCTTTTTGAGATCTAGCAAACTAAAAGCAATGGATAATTTATTTAACAACAGGGTTTGTCTTCTGAATATCTGGATTTTTTCTCTTCTGTTGCTTGCTCATAGTATAGGCAGAGGAAAGGGGTATATGACATACATATATAATGGGGGATTCCTTAAGGTTTTCACGTAGGGGAATTTATTTGGTTATTTACTCATTCAATAAACATTTACTATGTCCTTTGAGTTATTCAAGCCAAGAACCAAAAAGTAAGCAAAATAAACACCCTGACCTCCTTAAAGATTGTCTATAAGGAGACAGAAATGCTGAATAATCAAACAAAATGGGCGTGGCCATTGTCCCTGGAGCTCAGAAGACCTATGTACATACAGAATCTGACAGAATGGAGCACATGAATCACAGTCAGGCATGTGAACAAATCAGGGCAGGGAAAATGCCAATTAAATGTACAAGAATCCTATTGTGATAATCTGGATGCAGAAGCAACAAATTCTACCTGGATGGATAGGTAAGGATTTATCAGGGAAGTTGGCATGTGGGGCTCTACAGGGTCTATGGGAGGAACTTTAGATAAAGAAAATTTAATATGAATATATATAATAATTAATATAGGGCTGAACGGTCCCAGTGACATTGGATTGCCGTGGTGGTTGCAGGCCCTCGATGGAGACAGCTATTGAGGAAGTCTGCCAGGCAGAATCAACTGGGTCACTCGTCCTCCTTGGTGCCTGATTCTGCTCTCTGCTGAGGTTTCCGCTGTCCAGCCATCCCCGGGCTCCCCTAATGGACGCCTCGGTTCTCCTGGAAAGATAAGAACAGAGCCCTGCCCCAATCCCAACCCTGGGACAATTGCCCTCTTTTTTTTTTGGGGGGGGGGCCTAGGTAGTACTTCTCCTGAAGCAAATTTGGCCTGCCGACAGCATACAAAGCGTTATCTTTCAATCCGGGTTAAAGAAGAAAGCATTCTGTCACCTTGGAGCTAAACCAGCTCCAGTGTATATATTTTGTGATCCCAAAGGACAATCTGCCTGCATCGAGAAGGCCTTTTGTAAGTAGCCTCCAAACCTAGGTCCCTCCAAATCCCATGTGTGTGTTTCTGAACTCTAATTATTGGGATCAGAGACCAGTGTTTCCCATCTGAAGGGACCAAAGATGTGTTCCACCACTCCTGGATCGAAGTCTTTCTCTATTTAGAGTTTGCCCTGCATCAGGCTGACCCTGGACCATTCAGCTCTACACAATGCCCTGGCAGGAACCTCAGTGAAGCCTGCAAGATCAGCTTCTGCCTACAAACCCCTTAGGTCATCTAAACAGCTGAGAACAGAAGAACTGAACATAAAAGGAGTGTACTAACATTTTTAACCATTTTTTCCATTTGGGTTCGGGCCCCAAAAAGGTCTACTATGACCCAAATCAGCAGGAAGTCACTTTAAGAGAGCGACGTCCCATGCCCAGAAGGTGGGGAAGGTGTTTCTCTGCCCTTCTTTTTGGTTATTTGAAGGATAACTGAAAACTCAGATATTTAAGGGAAGAGATTACAAGCTGATAAATGGTCCTGTTTAATGGGTTTTGCAGGTTAGCCCCAGGGACTTCCTACTTTTCCTTTTCTGTATCCTTCTTCCTCTCCTATGTAGGACTGCATAGGCTTGAGAAAAATGAGATATAGACATAGCACAGGAAGGTCCAAGAAGAAGGGGCAGATTATTGAATATGCCCTTATACCTTTGTATATTGATACAAAATTAGTAGTTTATTTGGCTAAAGTGGTATTGACCATTGTTTATTGTGCAAAAATAAGATTGTATTGGATTACATCGGTATTGATCTTTGTATATTGATACAAAATTAAGATTATAGTTGGCCACAATAATATTGACCCTTGTATATGGACGTAATATTAAGATTGTATTGGGCTACATAGGCATTGATCTTTGTATATTGATACATAATTAAGAGTATATTTAACCACAATTGAATAGATCTTTGTATACAGATACAAAATTAAAGGTAATGCTTCCTAATGGTATCATACCTAGAGATACTTAAAAATAAAATGTGAAGCTCTGGCTTCTTGATACCAACCGTCTAAAACGGTCTAGGATAGTTACGTAAAACAAACTCCTAGTCATGCAAACATGTCACTTTGTTAGCTACTATGACAGTCTATCACAGATATTCTCTAAACTATCCAGTAATCAAGTTGCTAAGAGACAAGCAACATTTGCTTATCTAAATACAAGAGATGGATAGGGTGTCTTCAAACACCCCAAGAGATCTGCAGAATATGGCATTCAAAGATGTTATCTTAAATTAAGATTTTCTTTTTTTTTTGATATAGAGACATATCAGCGCCTGACAGCACCCCCTATTCTACTCCAAGTAGAAGATAAGCATCGAAGAACCTCCACTGTAAGATGGTTGAATTAGTGGCAAGCCTATCTCTTGGCATGAAAAAAACCCCTTGCACCAACTGCAGACAGTCTGCTGTCCAAAAAGGGCAAAACTTGGTAACAGGGAAGTCGACAGCCTAACTCTGCCAAGACAGGATAGGTAAGTCCTTCATAATCCCTGCTCTACAACAAATGTCTGTCAGAGAAACAGGACCCAAAGGCTGAAGACTGATGCAGGAATGTATGGAGAGAAAATGGGAACTGTCCAGGCAGTCATTGGTATGTCCTTTCTTAGTTTTGGAAGCTGCAGGCCCTGCACTTCCTATATAAGCAGATATATTTATCCCTCTCAGGTCTCTGAGGTGGTTGAAGAATAGACAGCTAGAGTCTCATAGTTAAATTTTGAGTTGTTTAGGAATCAAGAGGGTGTTATAGATCTAAGAAGATACTCTTAAAAGTGTGTTGCAAATTAGTATGAATGTTGAGTCAGATATAGACCTTTAAACTCATGGAGATGGTTAGATAGTAGAATGTTAAAGTCAGGGGCCAAATATGTATAAACTGGACATTGGGAAGGTATACTGGGCCATTTAACTCTCATATATGTGGCATATTTTATCTGTTGTTTTGTATAATACTTACTGTTATAAGAGATGGAACCATCTGTTGGACTGAAAGGGGAAACTTCTGGGGGGAAGAGGGTGGAAGGACGGGATAGGAAGGGGGAATAGGGAGGGGTTTGTGACTGAGATGTAACTTGAAGAAAAAAATATAAGTATTTAAAAAAAAAGTACAATTTAGGAAAAGGATAATTTTTGAGTTTCTAATTATTAAGTAACATGATTAGATGTATTTCTCTTTGGTTCTTGTCCAAACAATTAAAACAATTTTTCATTTATAAATATATATGAAACAGAAGGTATGGTTCTATGCTATCATTCAAGGGTAATGTGAACTTCTGGAAAACAGCCTTATGAAGTATCAAAAAAAACATAAAACATAAACCTGCAAAGTAATTATTCTATATAATTTAACCATTGTTTGTTGTATTTTTGGCATTTATAGATTATTAGATTGTAATGGGTAAGAAAGAAACTTTAATGTGTTTCTTTTTGTTCTCTGTAAAAAACTAATTAATATACAATAAAAATTCATTTTTGTTCTAAAGAAACACGTACCAGTTTACAAGTATACTTTGGCTTGGTCAAGTTTGTGTTACTTCTTACTACATCCTCACTTGTTTCAGCTGATAGTTTGCCAAAAGGGACAGAGTGTAAAGCTCCACAACTGATCAGAAGTAAACAATGTCTTGCCAGGTATGGTGGTGCACATATTTAATCTCAGAACTCGGGAGGCAGAGACAGACAATTCTCTGGCTCCAAGGCTAGCTTGCTCTACAGAATGAGTTCCAGGGTTTCCAGGGCTACACAATGAAACCCTGACTTGAAAAAACTAAAAGACAAAACAAAACAAACCAACAAACAAAGCAAAGGGGAAGAAAGGGGAGGAAGAGGAAGAAAAGAGAAAGGAAAAGTAGTAGATAAGAGGAAGAGGAGAAGGAGAGGAACATGTGTCCAAGGTGATGGGACAACAGTTGGGCACATAGTGCATAAATGCTGGGAGGATTGTGCTCTCCAATAGGTTCAGCACATAGAAGCTTACTTTAGTGAGTTCTTGTAAACTACTTTTTCTTCAAATAAATACCTTTAATTTTTAAATATCCTTCCCTTCTCTTTCTCTCTCAAATATTCTCTATAAGTAATGAATTATAAATCACAAAATGTGTGACATTCCACATATTTATTGTATCTTGTATATTTATTGTATCACCATTTTAACATTTCTGAACTTGAACTTAATAAATCTTCAGTTAAACACACACACAAAAATCATAACACATATTGCTCCAAATTTTAGAAAATATAAGAATTAAACATGGCATAATTTTTTTCTAGAAAAAAATCTTATTCTACATTTTATTAATTGAAAATACATTTATCAACTAACTTCCCCAGCACAACACTATTTCTACCAGGGTTATCATCACAAAGAGGGAAGGAGGAACTATCCTATTGTGGTATATCTAACATTTAAGGCAAGGGCTTTTTGATGAGAAGACCTTTCAAAGGATAGATCACTTTGAATTCCTACAAGACAGGTATAAGACAGATGTGTGTTCTCCACACCTGTCACTATTGTTACTCGAGGTTGCTCTAGGTGCACATGTTACCTCTGTTGGTGTCAGAGCCTAGTGGCTTAGTCAGTTGGCTTTGTATTTTATAGTTACTACTATAAAATATAGTTACTATATTTTATACCACTGAATATAACCAGAAATAATTTCTTACATTTATCCTTATGTAAAATGTGTATGGATAAATCATTTAACTAAATGTAAGGTGTCAGAAAATTGCTCATACAAAGAAAATAATATTATGCAATATAAACTCATATTAAGGTGTAATGTTACTGACACTGATTGAGGGAGATAAGTCTAAGATTCTTTTCTCTTATGACATTTGTTCAAATAAATAATAAAGGTAGCAACAGGAAAATATTGATTCTTTCCTCTCATTTTGCATTTAAATTTTATCAGTGTGATTTTTTTTTTGCCACCTTTATTCACAGTGCAATATCACTGGTTCACTAAGTGCATCCTGGGTAACAGTGATAACTGCTAGTAAAGTGCAGCCATAATTGACCTTTACTCCTGAATAAAGGTTGGCTACTGAAAGATAAACTTGCATGTTGAATTTGGAACATAAAGAAAAGGATTGAGGCCAGGGAAGGAGCATAACTGACTAGAAATCTATGAATATTTCATGTTGGTTAAGAGGTTGGAAACTTGATGTGACATTGCTTAACCCCTGTCCTACAATACTTTTAAAAGAATATTCTGATCAGAATTTGACAACTTCAGGGAGGGAAGGTTTATAGCTAAGCAGGATAATTAAATTATAATACCAATGTTTATACTTAAAGCTGTTACCTAGATGAACTTAACCAAATGTTCATGTTTTTAGCATAAGGCTGACCTCCTTCTGGTTCAAGCACCTTTACTAGTCTATCATCTTCCATAGGGTTTGGGTTTGGGTGGCTCTCCATGCCACCATGCTGCCTGGAATCCAGGCAGAGGACTGAGAGGAGAAATATGAATTTCAAACTTCAGAACAGAATATTAACAACTACAGAGTTGGCACTTGTCTAATAAATTGAATGTGTATCCTTTTTCTTCAAAGACACCTGGGTTTTATCAAACTAGAAATTTAGTCAGCAAAAAGTAACTCATTGAAAAATGAAAACAGAATTGTCAGTCTATCCAAATGTCAGATCCAAATAATGACATCTATACCTATCACTTAATATCTGCTAGGATTTCCATAAATTCCTTCAATATAATCTGTTAATTAAGTAGGTTTCATCATCATCATCATCCTTGCAGTACCAATGAAGCAACTGTGACACACAGAAGCCCAGGCATTTCTGGGATCATACAGTTAATAGCTCACTGAAAGGAATGATGCTGAATATCTTACTTCCTCAATCTAGTGGAAAAGACAGTAATAGCAAGCAAAAAGCAACTTAGAACAATAGGGTATTTGTGTGGTAGAAACCTTATATATAAAGGAAAACAGATAAATAAGTATGAAGCTTGCACTCTTTTGAAGAACAGTGGTGTTTTAAACAGATAGGAAGGACAGATGCATTCTGGGGCCACAGTGCAACCAAGGGCCACAATGTCTTTGGTGAAAAGCAGATAACAGAGAAAATCTGTTCAATTAATACTTTTAAACAATTGTTGAACTTGACTTTTGTGTGCCATTTCTAACTTAAAAGACTGTATTCTTGGGATGATCTTAGCAATTAGATACTAAACATTTCCCCCAGATCATCTAACAGTGGGTCATTTATTCAGCCTGGAACTCTCCTAATTTCTTGTATGGCCTGGCCTGGCATCTACTTATGTCAGAAGCTGAGAAGTTCTGGAGTGGGAGGTATTCCTACATGCCTCTATGTACTGACTTCTGTGGGATTCCCCAACTTTTTCTAACACCTAGAGAACCAGGAAAGGGTCAAATATAGTGCCCGTGAGTTTAAGGTTGAGATCACAAGCATTGCATTTTAGGAACTGTTCGGATTACTTAACTAAAGCAATCATGACAGGAACCCAATTAACAGCCACATTTGGAAGGAAAATTTGGACTTGGAGCATAGTACAGCTGCTGCTGTTACTTTAAGCATGAAAAGCAACAGAAGCAAGTGCTGTGGACAAATATAACTGAAGGAAATACATTCTCTAGAAGAATTAAGAAAACTGTTAAAAAACTGTGGTACATCTACACAATGGAATAGTACTCAGCTATCAGAAACAAGGAAATCATGCAATTTGCAGCCAAATGGATGGAACTAGAGAAGCTCATCCTGAGTGAGGTAACCCAGACTCAGAAGGATGCACATTGTATCTATTAACTTATAATAGGATGTTTGACATACAGTACAGGATTACTATACTACAACCAATGCACCAAGGGGACCAGGAACATAGAATTTGTTTCCTATCTATGAGACACTTTTCACTGGTGGTACTGCCTTGTGGGCCCCCAGTGTATGAGGAGGCTCTTGACCCTCATATGACTGCTGAAGTGGGGCAGGGGACTGCTATGTAGGGACACTCCACTCCAGTGGAGTGGGATGGAAGGGATAGGGGGTAGAGGGTGGGAGGGTGCGACTGGGAGGGGCAGAAAGGTCACTGTAATGGAGATATAACCTGAAGTAATAAACAAATAATTAAAAAAAAAAGAATGAGACGAGTGTAAGACAGTAATGGGGCAAATACTATCACAATATATTGTATACATGTATGAAATTGCTAAAAATTAAAATAAATTTTAAATGATAAAATAAATTTATAAACCAAAAAAATAAATAAATAAACTGTTGATTTCTCTATATGGTCATCAGGGTTATAATTGTAAAACTGGACATTTCCAAGAAATGCATAAACCTAAAGTTTTTCAGCTGGGCACGGTAACAGGTGTCTTGAAAGAAAGAGTGAGTTTCATTTCTGAAATGGAGTGCCATGTAATTTCCATGCCAGTAACTTCATGTTGAAAAAAAAAATTGCTCTGTTCTATCACTATTAGTTTAAAATAAAACAGAGCTTGACCTGCAAGTTAATAAAGAAAGCATGTTTACTAATTAGCTGTAGTCTCCTGGTCCCATGTTAATTGCAAAAGATCCATCTAACTCATTTATGAATATGTTAATTTATGTCAGAGAGGCACAAGTTTTGAGTATGAAAAGTCTCCCATAAATTAGATCAAAGGAAGGTCCATCCCAGTATCACAAGATGGACTCTAATTTTTTTTCTGATTCTTTAACTCTTTTTTTTCTCCTTTATTTTTTATTTCTTCAAGTTACATCTCAATCGCAGTCCCCTCCCTATTCCCCCTCCAGTACCACCCTCCCACCCTCAACCCCCCATCCTCTTCCTTTTTTTTTCTTTTAAGTTTAAGGTATATCTTATTTCCCCCTACAGTTTCCCCTTTCGGTCCAACAAATGACTCTCTTATAATAATAAATACAATACAGTACAACAGAGTTAATTAGGCCACAGTTATGAGGGTTATATGGCTTAACGTACATTCCCAATGTCCAGTCCATATGTATTTGGTACCTGACTTTAACATTCTACTATCTAACCATCTCCATGAATCTAAAGGTCTATATCTGACTCAACAATCATACTAACTTGCAACACAATTTTAAAAGTATCTTCTTAGATCTATAACACTCTCTTGACTCCTAAACAACTCAAAATTTAATTATGAGACTCTAGCTATCTGTTCTTCAACTACCTCATAGAATTGAGAGGGATAAATATATCTGATTTTATAGGAAGTACAGGGCCTGCAGCTTCCCAAACTAAGAAATGACATACCAGTGACTGCCTGGACAGTTCCCATTTTCTCTCCATACATTACAGCATCGAACTTCAGTCATTTGGCCCTGTTTCTCTGACAGACATTGATTGTAGAGCAGGGGTTATGAAGGACTTACCTACCCTGTCCTGGCAGAGCTAGGCTGTTGACTTACCTGCTTCCAGGTTTTGTCCTTTTTGGACAGCATTCTGTCTACAGTTGGAGCAAGGGGCTTTTCCTACCAAGAGATAGGCTTGTGACTAATTCAATCATCTTCCACTGGAGATTCTTCGATGCTCATCTTCTACTTGGAGGAAAATAGGGGGTGCTGTCAGGAGTTGATATGTCTTGACATAAAAAAATCTAAAGTTATGAAAACATCTTTGAATGCCATATTCTGCAGATCTCTTGAGGTGTTTGAAGAGGCCCTATCTATCTCTTATATTAGGGTAAGCAGATGTTGCTTGTCTCTTAGCAGCTTTATTTCTGACTAGCTTAGCAAGTAACTATAATAGGCTGTCATAGTACCTAACAGAATGACCGGCTTGCATAACCATTAGTTTTCATTTCTTAATTTTCCTAAACAGTTTATGACAATTAGTAGTAAAAGGCCGAAACATCACATTTCATTTTTTTTCTATACCTCCTAACCCTTCCATCCCATTTTTGTGGGGTGGGGTGTCCTTATATAAGAGTCCCTCATCTCAGTTGAGAGGTCGTATGAGGGCCAAGAGCCTCTTCATTCATTGGGTGTCTACGAAGCAGTACCATCAGTGAAAAGTGTTTCATTGCCAGGGAAAGAGAACTACTAAACAAACAAACCAACAAGCAGACAATAGATAAAAAAGACTTAAAAATAGAAAAATATATAACTAATATATAAAAAATAAATAAAAATTAAAAATAAGAAACCTATGTCAAAGTTCCCTTTGGTGTGTTAGTTGTAGTATCGATACCTTCTACTATATAGCAAAAATCCTACTATAAGTGAATAGATGCCATATGCGTCCTTCTGAGTCTGAGTTAGTTCACTCAGGATGTGCTTTTCTAGTTCCATCCATTTGGCTTCAAATTGCATAATTTCATTGTTCCTGATAGCTGAATAATATTCCACTGTGTAGATGTACCACAGTTTTTTAACCCATTTTTCAGTTGAGGGACATCTGGGTTGTTTCCAGTTTCTAGCTATTAAAAATAAGGCTGCTATAAACATAGATGAGGAAACTTCCTTATGATTCCGTGAAGAGGCATTTGGGTGTATACCCAGAAGTGGTATGGCTGGGTCCTGAGGCAGAGCTAGTCCAAGTTTTCTAAGATATCGCCAGACTGACCTCCATAGTGGTTGCACAAGCCTGCATTCCCATCAGCAATGGAGTAGGGTACCCCTTTCTCCACACCCTCGCCAGCATGTTCTGTCATTTGAGTTTTTGATCTTAGCTATTCTGACAGGTGTGAGATGGAATCTCAGAGTCGTCTTGAGTTGCATTTCTGTGATGATTAAGGATGTTGAGCATTTCTTCAAGTGTCTCTCAGTCATTATGAATTCCTCCTTTGTGAATTCTCTATTTAGCTCTATCCCCCATTTTTTATTGGATTATTTGGTTTCTTGGCATTTAATTTCTTGTGTTCTTTGTAGATTTTGGATATTAGCCCTCTGTCAGATGTGGGGTTGGTGAAGAATTTCTCCCAGTCTGTAGGCTGCCGTTTTGTTCGAATGACAGTGTCTTTTGCCTTACCGAAGCCTTTCAGTTTCATGAGGTCCCATTTATTCATTGTTGATCTCAAGTCTTGAGCTATTGGTGTTCTGTTCAGGAAGTTGTCACCTGTGCCAATTAGTTCGAGGGTTTCTCCCACTTTTTCTTCTAGTGGATTTAGTGTGACCATCCTTATGTTAAGGTCTTTGATCCACTTGGACTTAAGTTTTGTACAAGGAGATAAGTATTGGTCTAATTTCATTCTTTTACAAGTGGACATCCAGTTGGACCATCACCATTTGTTGAAGATGCTGTCCTTCCATTGTGCCATTTTGGTTTCGTTGTCAAAAATTAGGTGGCCATAAGTGTGTGGGTCTATTTCTGGATCTTCAATTCTATTCCATTGATCTACTGGTCTGTATCTATACCAATACCATGCTGTTTTTACAACTATTGCTCTGTAGTACAGCTTGAAATCTGGGATGGTAATACCTCCAGATATTTTTTTATTGTACAGGATTGATTTAGCTATTCTGGGCTTTTTGTTGTTCCATATGAAATTGAGAATAGCTCTTTCCAAGTCTATAAAAAATTGTGTTGGTATTTTGATAGGAATTGCATTGAATCTATATATTGCTTTTGGTAGGATGCCATTTTTATTCTGTTGATCCTACCTATCCATGAGCATGGGAGATCTTTCCATCTTCTAAAGGCCTCTTCCATTTCTTTCTTCAAGGGCCTGAAGTTCTTTTTGTACAGGTCCTTTACTTGCTTGGTTAGATTTACCGCCAGGTATTTTATGTTGTTTGTGGCTATTGTGAAGGGGGTTGTTTCCCTTATTTCTTTCTCAGCCCATTTGTTTGTTGTATAAAGAAGGGCTTCTGATTTTTTTGAATTAATTTTGTATCCAGCCACTTTGCTGAAGGTGTTTATCAGCTAGAAGAGTTCTCGGGTGGAATTTTTGGGGTCGCTTATGTATACTATCATATCATCTGCAAATAGGGATAATTTGACTTCTTCGTTTCCGATGTTTATCCCCTTGATCTCCTTTAGTTGTCTTATTGCTCTAGCAAGAACTTCAAGTATTATATTGAAGAGATATGGTGAAAGTGGACATCCTTGTCTTTTCCCTGAGTTTAGAGGAAATGCTTCAAGTTTCTCTCCATTTATTTTGATGTTGGCCACTGGCCTGCTGTATATTGCCTTTATTATTTCCAGGTACGGTCCTTGTATGCCCGTTCTCTCCAGAACATTTAGCATGAAGGAGTGTTGGATTTTGTCAAATGCTTTTTCTGCATCTAGCGAGATTATCATGTGGTTTTTTTCTTTCATCTTGTTTATATGGTAAATGACATTGATAGACTTTCGTATGTTGAACCATCCCTGCATTCCTGGGATGAAGCCTATTTGATCATGGTGTATGATACTTTTGATTTGTTCTTGAATTCGGTTTGCTAGTATTTTATTAAGTATTTTTTCATCTATGTTCATGAGGGAGATTGGTCTGAAGTTCTCTTTCTTTGTTGGGTCTTTGTGTGGTTTAGGAATAAGGGTGATTGTGGCCTCATAGAATGAGTTTGGCAATGTTCTTTCAGATTCTATTTTGTGAAACTGTTTGAACAGTATTGGTGTTAGCTCCTCCTTGAATGTCCGGTAGAATTTCATGCTAAAGCCATCTGGCCCTGGGCTTTTTTTCGTTGGGAGATTTTTAATGACTGTTTCTATTTCCTTAGGGGTTGTATGGCTGATTAATCTGTTTACCTGATCTTGATTTAGCTTTGGTAGTTGGAGTCTATCAAGAAAATTGTCCATTTCACTTAAGTTTTCAAATTTGGTGGAGTATAGATTTTTAAACTACGATCCAAATATTCTCTGTATTTCCTCAATGTCTGTTGTTATTTCTCCCTTTTCATTTCTGATTTTGTTGATTTGGGTTTTCTCCCTCTATCTTTTAGTTAATTTGGCTAAGGTCTGTCTATTTTTGATTTTCTCGAAGAACCAACTCTTGGTTTCATTGATTCTTTGTATAGTTCTTTTTGTTTCTAAGTTGTTGATTTCAGCCCTACGTTTGATGATCTCCTGCCTTCTGCTCCTCTTGGGAGTGTTTGCTACTTTTTTTTTTCCAATTCACCCAGTTTAGCTGTTAATTCACTAATATGAGCTGTCGCAATTTTCTTTTTGAAGGCACTTAGTGCTATGAACTTTCCTCATAGCGCAGCTTTCATTGTGTTCCATATGTTTTTGTATGTTGTGTCTTCATTTTCGTTGGATTTTAAGAAGTCTTTGATTTCCTTCTTTATTTCTTCCCTGACCCAGTGGTCCTATGATAAAGAGTTATTCAATTTCCATGTGAGTGTAGACTTTCTGTTGATTCTTTTGCTAATAAATTACAGCTTTATTCCATGGTGGTCTGATAAGATACAAGGGGTTATTTCAGTTTTCTTGTATCTGTTGAGGCTATCATTGTGGCCAACTATATGGTCCATTTTGGAGAAGGTTCCGCGAGGTGCTGAGAAGAAGGTGTATTCTTTGTGTTTGGGTGAAAGGTTCTGTAGATATCTGTTAGGTCCATTTGGTTCATGATATCTGCTAGACTCATTTTTTCTCTGTTTGGCTTCTGTCTTGATTATCTGTCCATAGTTGTGAGTGGGGTGTTGAAGTCTCCTACTATTAAAGTGTTTGGATCGATGTGCAATTTAAGTTTTGGAAGCGTTTCTTTTATAAATGTAGGTGCCTTTGTATTTGGGGCATAGATGTTCAATATTGAGGTGACCTCTTGGTGGATATTTCCTTTAATGAGTATGTAATGCCCTTCTCTGTCTTTTTTTTTATTAACTTCAATTGGAAGTCTATTTTGTTTGATTTTAGGGTGGCTACTCCAGCTTGTTTCCTGGGTCCATTTGCTTGGAAAACCTTTTCCCAGCCCTTTACTATGAGATAGTGTTTATCTTCAGTAGTGAGGTGTGTTTCTTGTATACAGCAAAAAGATGGGTCTTGTTTACGGATCCAGTCTGTAAGTCTGTGTCTTTTTATTGGCGAGTTGAGTCCATTGATGTTGATGGATAATAGTGACCAGGGGTTGTTATTTCCCATATTTTGGTATAGCTGGCTGTCTTGTGTTTCTCTTTTGTTTAGTTGCTGTGGAGGTTTCTATTTCCTCTGTTTTCTTGGGGGTAGTTATCTTCTCTGTGTTGGAATTTTCCTTCTATGATATTCTGTAGGGCTGAGTTTGTGAGGAGATATTGTTTGAATTTGATTTTGTCATGGAATATCTTGTTTTCTCCTTCTATGTTGATAGAGAGTTTTGCTGAGTATAATAGTCTGGCTGGGCACCTATGTTCTCTCAGGGCTTTTAGGACATCCATCTAGGCCCTTCCAGCTTTTAAAGTTTCTGAGGAGAAGTCAGGTGTGATTCTGATGGGTCTGCCATTGTATGTGACTTGGCCTTTTTCTCTTACAGCTTTTAATATCCTTTGTTTGTTCTCTACATTTGGAGTTTCTATTATTATGTGGCGAGAGGGGTTTCTTTTCTGATCTAATCTGTTTGGTGTTCTGTAACCCTCTTAGATTTTTACTGGCATCTCTTTCTTTAGGTTTGGGAGTTTTCTTCTATGATTTTGTTGTAGATATTTCTGGGACCATGGTGTCGGAAGTCTTCTCTTTCCTCTATGCCTATAGTTCTTAGGTTCTGTCTTTTCATTGAGTCCTTGATTTCTTGGATGTTGTGGGTGGGAGATTTTTTAGCTTTCTCATTTTCTTTGGATGTTGTACTGATTTCTTCCATCGAATCTTCCATGCCTGAGAGCCTGTCTTCCATCTCTTGCATCCTATTTTTCTACAGAACTACAATCGTAGTTCCTGATCTCTTCTCTTGATTCTCCATTTCCTCTTTTAACTCTGACTGTGTTTTCTTTATTGTTTCCATTTCTATTTTCATGTTTTGAATGGTATTGTTCATTTTGTACATTTCCTTCTCCAGTTTGCTTGTTTTTGCCTGGAGATCTTTCATTGCTTTATCCTTTTCCTGTTCAAGCTGGTCACCTTGGCTTGGAGTTTTTTAATGGTGTTATTCGTTGTTTTGACTTGTAAAATTGTGACTTCTTTGAATTTCTTCATAGTTTTAAGTTCTTCTTGAAGGGACTCTATCACTTTCCATAATGTAGAATTGTCATCGTTTTCATGTGTTTCAATTGTGGTGAGGTGGTTTGGGCTGGACGGAATAGCATTGCTTTCTTTTGTTGGAGACATTTAGCTCTGTTTTTTGTTTTTTGTCTGGGGCCTCTGGCCATGTGGAATTTTTTTTTTTTTTTTTGCTGTCTTCTGGACTTGGGTCCAAAGGGGTCGCTTTGGTGTAGGAGTAGTGATGCCTTACTCCACCCCTATACGGTGACTTATTCAGCCCTGCCTCCCACGTGTAGACCTCACTAATCCAGGTGGCGGAGCTGTGTACAAATAAGCTTTGGTTCCCTGCCGGAAGGGCCCGTACTAGTACAAAAGTCCGATATAGGACAGTTTCAAATATCTCGCCGTTTGCCCCGGGTTGGTTCCTGTAGTGGGTAAATCAGCAGTTCAGCTCCAGTATCCTTGCCACTCCTGTGGCTTGGAAAATGTCCAGTGACGTCACAGACTGTGATCTGTTGTCTGAAGGCACTTTGCAGTGGAGCTCTGCTCACTTCCAAGGGTTGCAACCTTTCGCCAGATAATTGTATTTTCTGTATGAGACCTGGGATTGCCCAGCAGGGTGGGGATTATCTCTGCGTGGGTTCTGAATCTGCCAGCTGGGTATTAGGTTGGAACTTACTGGGGATCTCTCCTGTTGGGGGATGAGTAATCCCGATTCCCAGCTCCAGAGGCTTCCTAGCGTGTCCGAGAGTGGGAAAGGGCGTCCTGCCCAGGGATCTTCCATGGTCCCTGTGTAGCTGGGTGAGATTTAGAAGGGGTCGTGCCCTTTGTAGAGCATCCTGAAGCACTTGCCACCTTGTGACTGTTGACCCCGAAATCAAAATAAGTCCGCGCCGGCTGCCGCCATCTTGGATCCTCCCAGATTCTAATTTTTAATCAGTAAAATAAGTTTGCCTCCTAAATGGCATCTTCTTTTGACAGTTAGAAAACACTAATTAACAGACATAACTCTATTAATTGCATTATAGCACCACATTCTTATCAGCTAGCTTATGTTCCTTTATTGCTAATGCAAACAGTTGTGGCTTTGGTATATTCCCATCATAAATGTCTTTCTAATGCTAACTAGTAATCAATGCATGTAAAATTTCTTATGTTCCTGTAGGGAGTTCTACATAACAAATGTACTCTCTCTTTTAAATCATGTCCTTATCTTTAGTATAATTAGTCCTTAAATCTACACTATCAGAAATCAGATTCCTGAGAGATCGAGAACAACGCACTTTATTCAATTAAGAACAAAGATATAGAACAGTTTCTTTTAGGAATCTTTCCATAATATGCTAAATGGAATTCTGTAACATACAAATGAGTTTCACATTCATAAGAATTAAAAATGTATATATTAAAAAAGAAAGAGTTAAGAAGTTAAAATGTAGCAGTGTCCTGGTAAAGTTCTGTGTTTATAAACCAAGGATTTTCACGTTTTTGGGGGTTTTGTTTGTTTTGTTACAAAACCATCAGGACTACAGGGACCCGACTTCCATAGGAGGCCACTGGTGGCGTATGTCTGCTCTGCTTTCAACATTTACCTTGCCATCTGAGGAGAACAGACTTGTGGCCTCATAACCCACTTCTTGAGCCCACAAGAAAAGAAGCCAATTTGTGGAAACTGAATATACATTTGTGGATAAAGCATCTTCGTTTCTCCTACCCATCCTGATAACTTTTCTTACTCAGCACATACAAGGTGAGGAACATCTCTTGAAACAATACAGACCTCGTTTTACTAGTACTTTTAAGGCAAATTACTTCATGTCTTGTGGAACTTCTCTGCTTTAGAAATCTTAGGGTTAGTCTTGATTTGGACTATGTGCTATCAAAAAGCACTGCCAGGGAAAATGCACAGACTGAGTGAGTCATAAAGAGTAGTCCAGGAAGCCGAGGCTGAATGTAAGGAAGTCAGAATCACACAGGGGAGAAGGCGTCAGGCATAGCTACAGCTCTCACACCTGGGGAACCACTAAATCAGGACTGTAGGTTCTTTCAATCCATATACAATCAAACTATCCAGTACTTGGGGAAAGATTAGTTCTGAAACCTTGCTGTGTGCTGAGTGACCTCACTTGTGTCTGTCCACTTCATTTCTCTGCAAACTTCTGTCAGATTCCAAAACCCTTTCAGTTCATAGCTGAAAGAGGATGGGCATTTATGAAAATTCCACCCTTGCACTTTGGAGGTGCTACAGGCCACATGCACACACTCCACACACTAATTGGAACAGGCACAAATGTGAGTTTCCAGAGTAGGCAATTTTTTTTTTAACATATACTCATTTATCATCATCTAGCATTATGCTAATTTAAAGGTAAACTTTCCATTTCCTCTTTCCCCTTGAGTCTGCTGGGTTTTTTTTTTTTATCCATCCCTTCCCAGACCACACACCCCCAAGGAGAAAACATAAATGACACAAATTCCTACTGAGAGCTGAGACAGACAATGCAACTGAATGAAGAAGGCCAGAACCAGGTGAAAAGTCTGAAGGACTTCTGACAGGCCGGTTTCATTATCACAGTTATTTCCTTGTAGGCATTCATTAAAATGTCAGCTGTGTGAAGGGGACCAATATGTATCTTCTCTGATTCCACCTGGGACTTTCTCTCTAGACTCCTGAGCAAAGAAAGTTTATGTTACGTATTAGTCTCTGCAGTCCTCTGGTTCACAGCTGACCGCTTGCCCATGGCCATGACCATCACTAATATACAGTCTAGATGTTCCCACTCCTTGACTGACAGGGTACAAAAATAAGACATTTTCCATGAAGTCTTGCATGTATCTTTAGGTGCTGCTATAGAACTAAACTGTCTGATTCCTTGCAGCTGTAATGTTGGGGTGTGAAAAGTTACATTGCTTTATTCTAGATCAAATGCAGATTGCTTTACACTCTTTGTGATTGTAAAGCCTTTACAACTGTATGCAAACTTTGTTTCATGAACACAACTTTTGTGTCTGGTTTATTTGACATTGAGTAAATATCTACGTTGTGGGCTAGTATTTTCTGAGATGCAGAAATAAACACCACCTTTGTTTTGGATGACCAAATATAAGAATGAGTGAAGGAGAATCAGAAGACTTGAAAAGAAGGAAAGCCTTGGACCCTACATGGATGGTGTGGGCTGATTAACTGCTTGGATAGGGCCTACATCACATTCAGAGGTAAATGAGCTCTTCTAACAAATAGCACACTGTCATTTGTCAATTGTTAAATATCTCTGTCATACCAAGGCCAGAGTGATGAGATGTGCTGGTCTTAGCTTAGTTTCTATTTTTCTCTCATTTAGTTTCCTATTATTGAGAAGAAAAATGATTGAGTGAGATCTATTCAGAGAACATGTAGGCACTAGCAGGTAGGTGGCTCTTAGGGTTACTATGCTTTTGAGCAATGAAGAGTGTTTAAATTGATGCTATTTCTCATTTTCTCCCTACCTTTGATGATATTCCAATATGACACCAGTCCCTCAAAGACATTATTTTAATTTCTTACATCTATATATCATTTATCTATCTATGAATCTATCTATCTATCTATCATCTATCTAATCTGAGTGTGTTTGTGTGTGTATGTGTGTGGTGTGTGTGTGTGGGGGGGTGTGTGTGCCATGACAACCTGTGGGAATCAAAGAACAATTTGCAGAAATCAGTTTTCCACTTCAACAATGTGGGATGGAACCCAGGACATCAGGCTTGATATCAAGTGCCCTTTCCTGTCAAGCTATTTCACAGCCCATTTTTATCAGACCATGAGAGATCAATTCAGGCTTCCCACTGAGAACGTTTGACTGATTTCCTACTTAGCTACCTGTTAAAAATATATTGATTTCTATTGACCTCACAGGTTAAATCTCTTTTCAATTTTGATGGGGTGATGTTATGCATTCTAAATGTTAATTAATTGGTCCTGCTTGCTGTCTGTTAATTACTTTGTCTCTGATTGGTTGAATAAATGCTGAGGCCTGAGATTGGGCAAACACAGAGGTAGGTGGGACTAAGGTGTCCGCTTCTGAAGTAGAGAGGTTCTTGGGTGGAAGAAGCCCCCAAGAGTAGAAGTCAGGAGCAGGAAGAAGGAGACACAAGTTGGGGTAGATTAAAGAAGATCATTCCACATGGCCAGGGACATTGGCATAGGGTGGAGCATAACAGTCCAGAGGGAGGTATGCATATATGGGATCATATTTGGAGAATATAATTATGAGCTAGATTATATGGGCTAAGATTGCACAATCCAGGCCAAAACTTGATAAATTCTGTCAAGTCTCTATGTGCTCAATTATAATGGTGGGTTAAGGATTAACATAGCTGAACAATTAATGATAATGTAAATGTTGTTAATAATTTAATTAGCCATTTTGTACATAATCTAGTAATTGTTTTCATAATTTAGAGATTTAACACAATGTTATCCTTAGTTTTAATTCTTTGTTTCTCTGTGGCATTTTTGGAATATTCTCTGTTAAGTTATTATCAAGTGTCTATTGTTTAATGTAATAGACCTTTATTTCCATTTTTCCCTTGATTATTTGTATGTTTCTGTGCTCCCCATCAACAAGGAGTTAACTATGGACTTCTTAGCATCACTTTATTTAACGAGAGAGTTATTTGCTTATTTATTTTCCAATACATCTGCAAAAAGAATCCTAAGTAATTAGGCCATCTGTCATTGTATTTAAGAAAGTTAAATATGAAAAATTTCAAGTTAGCAACAAAATTTCTTTTTGAATAGGTAAAACTATCTCTTCTAGACTTCTAAAGTGACACCTCTAAATTAATTTGTTAGTAAAGTCTGAAAATTGCCTCTTGTGTTTTTAAAGTTTGTTTTTCGGTATCTGACCTCATATAATTTTGGATAAAAGGAAAAGGTGAAGTCATCATTCTGCAACAGACAGACTATGCACCTTACAGCCTTTCAGGTCTCAGTCCAAATCTAGTACAACGCTGATGTTTGCTAAGCACAGAACCTGGTTTACAGTCTTTCATCATTAAACAATAACCATTACACATAAAAGTTGTGGGAAATGCTTGAAAGGTAGTGAGTTCTCCATTGAATATATTGTCTATTTTTACCTCTGGCAACTTCTAGGTTGTTCAGTCCCCGAATAAGTGAAACTCTATGCAGTTTTGAGAACAAAGAGATCCCAGAACATTAGAATGACATCCTCATGAGCACATGTGTGAGTCTGCATTTGTCTGGACGCTGTGGGGGTGATCCAGAGGATATTGTATCTCTATCCTCATCTACTACTGTGGTGCCCTACAGACCACATGAGGAGTGTGCAGTCACTTAAAAGGAGACTAATGGGACCTAACAGAGGAAGCATGTGGCTTCTATTTCTCTAGTAAATCTCAAAGTAACTTTAAGGATTTTAATTCTAAACTAAGAAAAACTGGATCAACCCACAAAGTCCACTTGCTTATACATTTCCATAGAAGGGGTCATTCTAGGTACAGGAAATGGATATGATGATTGTCTGAAATAAACATGTCTGTATAGTAATTGGTTGTTTACTAAATAATTATCATATTTAAAGAGGGCCTTTTCCAGTGCTAGCCACCCCCAAAGTGTAAGTCAGTGAACACAACTCTTCCTGTCACCCAGCTTATGATTTACTAGAGAAAAAAGCAGTCAAACAATCATACCAATAAAAGCAAGCATGAACCCTGATAAGAGCACATATGAGAGAAACTGTGAAGTATGTAATTAGGTCTGCCACGCTCAGCACATGGAAAAGGAGCAAGTCGTCAGCAGCCTCTTGAAGACCTAAAATGAATAACATCAGCATTGGCAAAGGGAAGAAGAAAGAGCAGAGGCAAGGCCATGTTGAAGGAGTGGGATGAGTATCAGCCTCCATATGGAGATATAGACAGGCACAGATATTCTGGTCTTGGCACGCCATTTTTTGCATCAGAGTTGCAACTTTACAGGCACGTGGGTGAAAGCCTTGGTTCTAAAGGCAGGATTTCCACCTTCTGTATATGTTCCTGACTGTGGGAGATTGAGGACACCCCTCACTCTTTGTGAAATCTTTGTATTTTGGGTTATATAAAGGGGGTGAGAGTAATACTTCCTCATGGATCTTTTGTGTAGATAAAAATAATCCATAAAGTAATAGGACAGTCTCAGAAATACAACTGCTATGTGCCATCTATCTTTACTATTTTGTCTTTCTTCTTAAAGAGGATAGGAATCTTCTTGTTTTTTGGGTGTTCAGAGGAGGCCAGGGTCAATCTCCCACTTCAAATTGATTTGGCTCTCAGTACTAATGCCGTACATAAGCCAATCAAAGAAACATGAGATGACTGACTGTGAACCCCATGAGGCTTTCTAGGGAGGGCAGTGCAAGCACCCAACGACCGCTGATGGCTTATATGTATAGAGCTATGGCTTTACTTATAGTTTGAAAGTCAGCCTGAGGTGATGTTTGGCATCTGCCAGGACAGGCTGGGCAGTTCACTTTATCTGTGAGCACCAAGGGAAGAAGGCTTGGGTTTTCTTATCATCATGTCTAGATGGGGAGTGAGAGCAGGTAAAGAGGAAATGGATCACTGTCAAAAGCAGTCAGATTAACCTACCACACTGGTGTTCCAAGGAAGGGGCTAGCATGTTGGTGAAGATAGATATGGCTCAAAAATTTCACTACCCTCAATAACACTTTTTTTTTTTTTGCCTTTCATACTTTCTTTAAAAACTGGAGAATATTTTCATTCCAGACAACAAAGGAGTCCTACTGTGTTGACTTTACAGAACATTTTATCAGCTGGTTTGTGTCTGTATATACAAAAATTTAGCTTTGATAATTTGAACTGCTTAAGTGAACAATATCCCATTAGAGTTACAGTTTTCAGTAAATGTCGGCAATCTGTCCAATATTGAGTGAAGTTTCTGCTACAGAATTTTAAACACTCACCATTTTAATATTTGTAGTTGACATTTGTCAGTTGTACCTGACAAATAACAGGTACCCATTAACAGGATGAGCTATAATTTTTAAATCTTTAGTATTCAGTGCTTTTTCTTTTTTCTCTGCCATTTTATCTATTAGTTCATCATAGGCTAAAGCCACTGAATTTATAGGATCCTAAAACACAGGGTGGGGGGGGTGTCTAGGTTCTTTTTTATTTGACTATTCAAGGTCCTTTAGCGCCTCTTTCTATGTGACACTGGGTTATGGTGCTCCAAACACTAGGTAATGACTTCTGTGGGCTGATGTTTTCCCCACTCTATTTTCAGGTAAGCACAAGGAGAATTCTTTGGCTTGGTCCTAATGTTGGATTGCAATGCTGTGTGTGTAGCATATGCCACACTGTGTTAAGACAGAGCTAAGGTAAAATACAGGAGAAATGTGGTGTTAACCCATGCCTTTATCTTCATCAGAGATGGGAGGAGCACCAAAGTGTTAGTGGACTTATAAATTCTAGAGTTACACGGAAAAGGGTGGTGAGGGTACACACCCTTAATCCCATCATTCAAGAAGAGTACACCCTTAACCCCAACACACTAGAGACAGAAACAGGCAGATCTCAGAGCTCCAGGTCAGCCTGATACAAAACAAACTCTAAATAAAGAAAAACTTTGATCCAGGAGTGGTGGAACACATCTTTAATCCCCTTAGATGGGAACCACAGGTCTTGGATCCCAATATTTAGAATGCAGAGACACACACACATAGGATTTGGAAGGACCTAAGTTTAAAAGCTACTTACAAAAGGCCCACACAACACAAACAAATTGTCCTTCGAGACCTCAAAATATATACACTAAAGCTGGTTTAGCTCCAAAATAACAAAATAATTTCTTCTTTAAACCAGATTGAAAGATAACACTTTATATGTTGTCAAAAACCAAATTTGCTTCAGGAGAAATATTACCTACCCCCCAAAAAAATAAGAGGGTGATTGTCCCTGACAGTTAGCTTTTAAATTAATGTGTGCAACTAAACTCCATTTCTCAGTATGCCCTAAATATTTCCTGCTCCTGATTTCCTTACTATACAAGAAGGTTCCACCTCCAAATTCTCAGTCAATCAACTGTGCAAATCCCTTCTGCTTCTAACTTCTCACTCTGCCCTTTTCATTGAAACTGCTTTGAACATTATCAATTGGTTTTTGATTTTTAATTTATATTTTAATCAAAGTAATGCACACAGCCCTTCCTAAGCTCACAATTTCTCTTGCAGTGACAACATTCACAGCTCTAAACAATAGTTTTATGCTATTATTTCTCTATTATCAACTTCAGATATTATATATTTTGTGAGCCTCCATGGAAGCTTGTATCATGTGTACCATCTCCTTTCCCCATTTTCTCTCATTCTCCATTTTCCAGAGCCTCACATTAACTTTAGTTACTTCATTGGCTGACCCCAAAACTTTGATCCCTCAGCTTAGGCTATTCTTTTCTCTTTTTTACCAGACAGGACAAAATTCTTTTCCTTTGTATTGAGAGATAAGAGCATTCATGCTCACAGATTTCTCATTGTCTTCCCCCAACAAAATCTTCCTCACTGGCAGCAATTTTGACAAAATGAAATTTGATAATGTTGTATTTGTCCTCACTTGTAACAGATTATTTCCTGTGAGTTATAGTTAGTTCTACAATTAAAACAAATGAGCATCACATGTGGTAAGATTCTATAGACACATATTTGGAGAGAAAAATTCTGTCCCTTATTTAGTTTGGATTTGTGAGACAGTGTCTCAGATAGCCAAGACTCTCCTCAAACTGCCTTGAACTCAAGCTGCCTCTCTGTTCCCAGTGTAGGGAACACAAGTGTGCTTTACCACACCTGACTACTGTCTGCTCTCTGTAGCATATCCTGTGTCTTTCTGTTTCATTTGTACAGTACTATCTTTATCTGAGTTGTCTTGTGCCCCGAGTAGTGCAGTATTTCTAACTGTTCCCTAGCTTGTGGTTCTCTCTGTTCAGTTTGAACTCTCATTCAGAAGAGATCATCTCCCTGGTCCATCTGAGCTCTCAGTTATGCAACAGCATCTACTTAATGCCTAGCCCCATTCAAACCACAGCAAGTTTCAAATTCTTCTCAAGATGGCTTGAAATATCTTGCCAAAATTGTTAATCTGTTTTTAACATCTTCATAAATTCTGTCTCTATTTCGGTGACCCCATTTTTCCATCCAGCATTTTATTTTCTCTTCTTGTCTATTAAATCCCTCCTATCCAGGTCTCGTCTCCTGTTAATAACTGGCCAAAGTTCAGTTAAAGGATGAGTTCAAATATCTCCTTCATTCAAAGCTGCCATGCCTGATACTCTTGTACTACATATGACCTTGTCTTATACCATTTTTACTTTTGTACCCATTTGGTACCCTTCTCAGATTGTGTCTCTGGGTGATTTGAAATTCATTCTCAGATTCAGCAGACTGGACACTAATAATACTCTATTATTTCATAAAGAATTTGTTGACTTGAACATGTTTTGATTTTTCCCTGTACCAATAAGAATCTTGGCATGGCCAGGGAGGTTTTGTGTGTGTGTGTGTGTGTGTGTGTGTGTGTGTGTGTGTGTGTGTGT
>CAJQZJ010034466.1:1226607-1246158 GCA_907164525.1 Lophiomys imhausi | reverse complement strand
ACACAGAACACATGCAGCTTAAAGTCCATGGATTGCTCTGGTTTGCTGTACACAGAACACATGCAGCTTAAAGTCCATGGATTGTTCTGGTTTGCTATACACAGAACACATGCAGCTTAAAGTCCATGAGGCTCATAGTCTTGGTCCCCACCCCTACTCCCCCTCTTTACTTTGCATTTCTGCTCACATGCCTTCTTGACACCCCTATTTTGGCTTGCTATTTCCTGGGCTTCTCACTTCCCTGTTCTCTGGCCACAAACTGAGTTCTTTGGAACTGAGTCAAGCCGTGGGCATGTCTGTTATTCAAGGGCATTGGGTTGGAGATGAAGGAGGGAGATTTTATTCCCTACATAGGATTTTACATATTAATGTTCTTTCTTCTTGGGAAAGAAGTGTTAACCTGATAGATTTTCAGTTTGAAATTCATAATGAAGAGAAATTAGTAATTTTAAAGAGAATATTAGGAACAGTTCCAACTGATGCTGTTGTTAGATTTACAAGAACCCAGAAAACTCCAGGCTGTCCGAGTCCCAATTAGCATGTTTTACTTAATGAAGGTGGAAATTGGGGGAAAAAATTCTATCATATAAAACAGGCATTCATTCTTATTTTTGCCCTTTGAGTTCACTCTTGAATCATGAAGAGATTGATTAATTAATTAATTAATTTATTTATTTATTTATTTACCAATTTTGTCAATCTTCACTGAGAATGAGCCCTGTGTTATCTTTAGGAAGAGCTACCTGAGTTAACCTACACAGAACCAGAGGACAAGGAGAAAGCCTGTAGTGTTAGCAGACAGCTCCTGCAGTCAATACTGGGATAGACAGGACATATTCCTGCTTCAGAATAGAGGGCTTAGTTCCTACTGTAAAGAAAGACAGGTAAACAAATACTATTATCTGTTGTTTTAAAGCTTCTTTCTTATCTGAGAGGTGGGAACAGATTCTGTCACATGCTCAGTATCATCAGAGGGGTGTTTACTTTCTCCCTGAAGACAGCAAGACTACACTTACTTTGCTGCATTGTTTCTATGCAATCCTAAGGGGTAGAGTGGTATCCATTACTACTGATAGAGATTAAGATTCTAGTAATTGATCTGACATCAGCAGTCATGTTCAGACTATTATATTCTAAGGCACACTGCCTTTTTAGGTGCTGTGATAACTAGAGTTCAAATATGACCCCAAGCTCCCTAGTTTCTGTTCCAAGTCTATTAGTGACTTTTCTGTTGTGGTTATAAAACACCAAGGGCAATTTAAGAAAGAATTATTTTGGCTATGACTCCAGATGGATGAGAATCCATCATGGCAGGGTAGAGGGATGGCAGCAAGAGGTAGGCATGGCAGACAGAATAGGAATCTGAAAAATCATTTCATTCTCACAAGCACAGAAAAAAAAAAAAATGGGAGTAGCTGAGAACTACATATTCTTAAAGCCTGGTCCCAGTGAAATAATCTCTGTGGTAAGACAACACCACTAATCCTTCCCAAACAATTTCAATGGAATAAAGTATTCAAACCTGATCTTACTGGAGACGTTTCTCCTTCAAACAACCACGCTAAGCATTCTGCCAGACATTAGGTGAGTCTCAGAAGAGATGTTACAGATGGAATATCTCAAATTACTTGACTTTTTTTTTTAATAATTTATTTTTTATTTCTTCAAGTTACATCTCAATCACAATCCCCTCCCTACTCCCCCCTCCAGTCCCACCCTTCCACCCTCCTCCCCCTCAGCCCCACCATCCTCTTCCCTTCTTTTTTTTTTTTAGTTTAAGGTATTTATTTTTCCCCCCAACAGCTCTCCTTTTCAGTCCAAATAATGGTTCTTTTTCTTATAACTATAAATACAATACAAAACAACAGAAATAAATAGGCCACGATTATAAGAGTTATATGGCTTAGCATACATTCCCAATGTCCAGTCCATATGTATTTGGCACCTGACTTTAACATTCTACTATCTAACCATCTCCATGAGTTTAAAGTTCTATATCTAACTCAGCTTTCATACTAACTTGCCTCATAATTTTAAAAATATCTTCTTAGATCCAGAACACCCTCTTGATTCCTAAACAACTCAAAATTTAACTATGAGACTCTAGCTATCTATTCTTCAACCACCTCAGAGACCTGAGAGGGATAAATATATCTGATTATATAGGAAGAAATTACTTGACTTTAACAAAGGAAGAATACTGTGGGTGGGCCTGACTTAATCGCATGAGTTCTTAAAAAGTACAGGATTTTTCCTCATAAAATGTGTGAGGGATTTAATACACAGGGGGCTCTTTTGTTACTTTCTTTGAAGATAGAAGGCATGTTTGAGAAGTGTCAGCTGACTCTGAGAGTTAAAATTGTCCATTTGACAATGAGTAGCAAGGGAACAAAGACTTCTGTCCTGTAAGTGTAAGGAGCACTGCAGAAAACTACTGAAAGTTCCAAATGACCAAGATGTTGATTTCAGTCCTTTGAGAAACTGAGGACTCAGTTACACTGTACCAGAATGTATCCATAAAAGGTAAACAGCTATTTTTATAATGACTAAGTTCATGATCAACAGAGAACTAATGGGGTGTTTGCAATGTAGCTTGGGGCATATATTTCTTTTTTTCAGAAACTAAGTTATGAACATCTATATATCCTTACTACAATCATGCGCAAGGGTTCTTCAATACTTGAAAATAGGGAAATAAAGGGAGAATATACTCTAAACTTAGACACACTTTAGAATGTGTGGTGATGTTTCTAGGAATTGCATAGAAGGGTCTATATCTTTGGGTTTACAAATCTTTAGAGTCCACATGAAAACTTTCCTCTGTGGTCAAAATTCATTCAATGTTGACATGAAAATACTGTTCAGAGGTGCCAAGCAACCCTGTTCTTGTATTTTCTTGAATTTTCTGGGGAAGTAGCTATTTTTAGTTTCTGACAAGTTCACAGGTATTTTCACAATCCTGAGTTTAAACCTTCTCCTTTCTCTTAAATAATCCTTGTCAATATAGTGTACTTCTATAGGCAACTGAATCACTGTTGTTAAATGTGTAGTATTAGTGAGGAAGTCATAGATGTCCCTGTAGGGTAGTAAGGAAAAGCTTAGAGTGTCTGGTGAGAGCCCTACCACTTGGCAGGAGAAATCTTTGAACACAGTTTATTGGATCAGAAACTGTTATTCAGGTTGCATCTTGACATTGCCACACTTCTGTGTTTACTCCATACGTGAACACAGAGAAGTCATGAGGCCAGGTTCTGAATGAGACTGTCAGAAATAATGTCATTTTGGTTATTTTGGTCCTGGAAGAGTGGTGGGGTATTGTACATACCAGTGAAAGTGTGTATGATGTTTATGAGATTTATTTTGGGGTAAAGTTCTAAATCTTAAGGACAATGAAAATCTTGTAATAGGTTATGGAAGTAAATGTTGTAAAATCAACACTTTGGGAAACTGTGGCAGGCAGATTAATGTGAATATTAGGCAAGCTTGGGCTATATAGCAAGAGCTTGTCCCCAAAACAACAAAAGTAAATAAATATGTAAAATCTTGTACACCACATAATGTGTTTTGTCTTATTTGCTACTTGGATAACTATTTTGTTCTAAGCAAGCAGAAATCATTTTAAACCTTGAACAATTCTCTTATATTTAAGTGACCACATGAAATATTTTGTTCAGAGGTACATCACTGTAAGAAAAAGAGAGTCCTGCATGTTTATCTAAGATTAGAGAGATAAGAGGGAGAAAAAGCATGGCCTCTCATTTGACTGCTGAGACAAGTCAGCACTGAGGCCAAGCAATTAGCACAACACAAAGGCAGCCATTATAGTACCCAGCAAACCTCCATTGTCTCATTGCGCCCTGCAGTCTTAACACGTTTTCTCATGGGCCACAGCAACTGCAATTTGGAAAACAAACAGCTTACATGCCACATAGCTGGATCTATCTTTGAGGCATCCAGGTGGCTACTATGATCTTTGAGCCCCAACCTTTGCCACCCAGCTGGTGAAAATCCCTGTCTTGTTTCTTGTACCTAAAGTGAAGTGACACAACACAGAGAGGAGCAGGTGACTTGTTTTTTTTATCAGTGTCATTTTTCTGAGTGATGAGGACATGGGTGAACATGAAGGTAGTGAAGACTTTAGGACAGCAGCTAGGGAAGAACTTCTAGAAACAGGTTTTTAGTATAAACTGATCCTGGAGAAGTCAAATCACATCCGCTAAGCATGGAGATGAGGTGGGTACCTGTGTTGTCTGATCTTCATCTCCTCGAATGACAGTGAGATTCAACCACAAACCTTAGTGAAATCCTACAATGTCATCCTAAAGCAGTCCTGGTACCCAACAAGGGAGATAGATCCACTCCTGTGTTTGGATGATGATATGGGATCCAGACATTTAAAAATATTTCCTTTTATTTCATCTATGTAAAGTCATATAGAAGGAGAATCCTATAGAACAAACCCTACAGGGAAGTAAGATTTACTTTATAACTGTTACCAAGAAGGATTCTTGAAGACATTAAACTGAAGTAGAAGTCTGCATCCAAATATTCAAAATAACATTATGAATCGCCTTTGTAGGAATCCTGTCCTACTCCAGATTTATCATAGTTCCTTTAACTAAAATAATCACATTGATTTTACCCTCATATATACCCAAGAAAGTTCTTATTTGGCTAATGAAGATTACCCGCTAAAAAGTTCACCAATCATGCATTTTGGAGAACCATTTCTCTCTCAAGTGATAACTTGAAAATATAGAACTGGAACTACGTGATTAATGGGACATGGGTCATTTATAAAGAACTTTATGATGTTGGACAATTATTACTTAGATCAGTGCTGGTCACTGAATAAGATGCTGATGAGAATTTCAAGCCATTGTACCCTATATGTGGATGAGAACTATTAATATATTACATAGATTTGCTCGCACATGGAAGTGATTTTAGGCATTTCTTGTTAAGGTTAGGCTGTGCCTAGTATAGGTTGTATTACAGTAGTGCCATATATTTCATTAAATGCCATTTTCCAAGTAACAGGAGTGATGACTAGAACCAGATCTATTGTTAAATTACTGCCTATCTAATATGTGCATATTAATTTTTATATTAAAGTTTCAACAACTCTGCATTTCTTTATTTCTATATCTTTGCTTCTTTAATAAACTTATAACAAATGTACTACTCACTTGAGAGATAAAAAGTCTCAAGATTGTTTTACCTTTGTTATTAATCTCAAATGATGCATTAGATGATTGCATCCAACAGGACTTAGTTTGGTTAATACCTTAACAGAGGACAGCTTGATTATGACAAGTCATCAGGGTTACTTCACATCTCTTTGCGGTGTGCTGTAGTTGAGGCAGAAAAGCAAGGCACATACCTGAGGTGTATACCAGGAAAGATGATTCTACATACTTTAAACACAGAACTATGAACTTATTGTCTGCATTATCCACTGGTTTGGTATTCTCTGAGCTTCTGGTCCGAAATTTATAAAACTGGCATTCCGTAGCATAAGAAAATTGGATGATGCTTACATGAAATAATGTGTATGAGGCCTAGGGTTCACAGGCCATTGCAAGTTTTCAGAAATGGCCATTATCAATAGCGGTAGCAGCTATTTTCTAAGGTATGAAGTCATCATCTGAAGGGGTACAGGAGAACAAATATTGGGACTCTTACCTCTATCTGCTCCTGCCAGTGTCTGCATGATGGTAACGTCTATGGTAATATTTGCCTCTAGCTTTTTACAGTTATTTTAGATTCCCTGGAAGCAGGACAACTAGGGAACTGGTAACTTGGTTGAAGCTCCCCTCAACAACTTGGGTTGTTCTAAACAATGGTCCAAGTAAACATGGAAATATCACTGAAAACCGGTATCTAGGGATGTAGTTCCTCACCTGACTCTCCATCCTATGACATGGTCACATTCCTATCTAATCCTGGGATCAGTGGAGTTTTGGCAAATCCTAAAGCAGACAGTGTGTCATGCTTACTGTGTCTCAGGATTTCCCACACTGTACTGAGTCTGTACCCAGTGAACTCAGAAAAAGGACTTTGTGAAAGGTGTGTTACAAAGGCTCTAGACAAATTCCTCAAAGAAATATTTTAGTGAATCATTTAACAGAAATATTTGACCAAAGTTCACCATATTCTTACCAGAGCATATGAATAGAACCTCTCAGCTTGTAGGAAACCCTGAGTGGTTTGACCTGCCATTATTCAAACTCTACTCCCTACTGACCAGTTTACTAGGACACCTCAAAGAGAAGCAAAGAATAAGACAAAGAATGGACATTTTAAATGAAATAATCACTTAATCAGAATTTCTTCAGTAACTGTACAGACTGCTTTATGAGAAGACCCAGCATATGCATTACCAGTATTCTAACATTTTGAACTGAGTCCAGCCCACTGAGATAGCTTTCATTTTTGCCAAAACTCATTCTCTGCCTTGATCTGAAGACTAGGCAGCACACTCAGGAAGCCTTCAGCAGTTTCCATACGTGCTGATGAGTGTTTACATTTGTTTTATGCCATCATGAACACTGTAATTAAACGTAAACAGAAATAATTCTAATCGCAGTTCTGAGTATAATTTGTATTTAAAAATTATTCAGTAAAATATAATGATATATCTTTATCAAACAAAATAAGCCAAACAAAACAAAACACTCTCTCCCTAAATAGATATGTTGGGCTTTCTTTGAAAAAAAAATTATCAATTGATAATTGTAGTGTTTGGCATGTTAGTTAAGTATCAAGAAAAGATGTTATAGAAAAAAATACATAAAATTAAGTAGTTTCATGGAAATTTGTTTTCCCTTTTCTGAGGTTTTCCAAATAAGATGATTACCCACACTATTGTAAATTTAGCTTTGCCAATGTTATAATTGAACAAATAAAATCTTTTCTACCTTTCTCTTTCTTTGTATGTGTTTACGGCATGTGCCATCTCTGCATTACATCTGCATTCCAAATTACAAAAGACTTGAAAATAATCTTTCAGAGTTTCATTCAGCTTTAATTGTTGTTCTGAGAATCAAAGAAACAGGAGCTTACTAAAGATTTCTTTGTTTTGTTTTTGTACGTAAAGTTACAAGTATGACTTTTAAGGCAATGAAATTAATAAATGATTCTGTAGGCTTTTGAATATTTGTTTCTGAGTTATTCTTTAAAGCTGTTACAAATGTTAAAGAAACAACTAATTCACACATTAGCATCTACGAATCATTTTTGTGATTCATTTCTGGGCATTTCAAAGCTAAGTTTAAATCAATTCTGAGTTTAACTCAGATAAAATTGTCAAATGTCATTGATCTTTTCCTTGCCAAACCACTTTATCTTATTACCTCAGTGTGTCTGTAAAAAAGAGGAGGCAGCATGGTGATTTCTGTTGGATTTTTTTTTGCATACACAAACAAGTATTACTAGATTTAGTCTAGATCTACAAAAGAAAATACCAAGTGATTGGATTAAGTAATAGATGTTTCTTCTATCCTAAGACATGACAATGTGAAGTGTAGTTAGAATTAGTTACTAGATAACATCACTCACAGATCCTATCTTCACTAGAGGATGTATGGAAAGTGTTTTGGTGGGCCCTGGGAAGGAAGCATTGTTAAGTTCTAATTTATGTGCATTCAGACTCTTTCTAGTGGCTGTCAGCTCTCTTGTGGCTTTGTCCTCAGGGGGTGCCAGGTCCCTTCAGCCCTGACCAGTGACCAGGGTGTTGTGTCTGAGAAGCTTATTCCCAATATTCTTGTGACTCTTAAGATGTCCATTCTCTATGGACCTAAAGTCAGGGATACTATACTACTACCTATGTAGTATCAATATAGTTTCACGTACATTAAGAGCTTAGCTTTTATAATACGTATGTAGGTAGCTATTACATACTTAGAAAGAATAATCAGAAAAATCCTCAAATCTGTGTGGTGAGAGATCTTTGGCACACTACAAAAAAATGGATTTAGAAAATAATGTTTGGAAAGAAAAGCAAAGAATAAAATGTTTGTGTGTGGTAATGCTCTTTGAAATAATGTGCTCATGTCATCTCTAGTTCTGTCTGAAAAGTGCCTGCAACTTTCTGTACAGAGTGACAGAAAATAACACAGTGCAGTGATCTGCTATGCTGAACATTTGGATGTGCAAGTGGGTTTCCTTGATGTTACAAATATACTCTTAAATTTAAAAGTTTAGGCTTCCTAAAAGTTGACCTATAACTAGACTTTTAAAATCACCAAAACAAAATCTGTAACATACTTTCTCATTACCTTTTTATGAGGTCTTACAGCCACTGGAGTTCTTTTTGTGCTTTTCGATTTACAGGTTAGATCCTGTAAAAGGGCACTTGTGTGACCCACTAGGCCAGTTCTGTGTAGCTTGTCTTTGTGTTTCTAGCTTGCAAGAATTAGTGAAGGCATATTTGCATGATAGTGTCCTTTTAATATACAAATGGTTCATGTATAAAAGCTTAAATAATTTTACCTCTGTCATTCCTGAATTTAGACATTATAATTAAGTGGATTGACATTGAAGAGAGTGCTGGCAGAGCTATGTGGGACTGGAATACTGATAGAATTCTATCTGGGTCATTATCAAAAATGTGGTGTCTTACTTTGAGTAATACTAGTTTTATTCAAAAATTGAGGGCACCCAATTGCTTCTGTGACTCCAACAACACTCTTGTTCGACTAAGGGACACTTCAGCTTCAGGGTCCTATACTGTTCAGTAGAAAGAGGTATTAGGGAGGGCAGCATTACACCTGACTGGAAGAAATTTAAATAGCCCTACATTGCTAGTGCTTTTTAGATTTCTTAAAGCATTTTTAGCTAAAAATACAAAGCATTCAAAACAGAAATTTTATTCTCTTCCCATCTTTTATGTTTTACCTTCTAATTTACTACATAATAGAAAAAGCATTTCTTGCCCTAACATATATATATATATATATATATTCTCTACTGAATAGTGATTTTTTTTTCCTTTAAAGAATCCTTTAAGCAATGACAACAATATTTTGGCTTCAGCATAAAATATTACCTTTTTATTTCATGATAATAATGACTATATGATAATAGATACACATATAAAGAGAGAAAAGAAAGAAACCCCAAACAAACCACACCATCCAGTTTCAGCCAAGCTGCCAAATCCTATTACAGATTCAATCCTATTAAAATGTTCCCAGGTTTAAGCCTGCTTTGGAGTTTTTCATAGGAGTGCATGACCCCAACCCAAACCCCTCCATGTGTGGTCAGGGACCTCAGGATAATCGTAAACTGCCTGGACTCCCATTAATCTCACACAGTCAGATATTAGTGCTTGTAAATCAGCACCCAAACAAGGACAATGGTTAAAGCCATCAATAGTCTTTTAATGAGGCAGATCAAAAACAAATGAAAGCAGCAGGACTCTAGGATTTGCCAAGGAGGGGAAGGGAAGGCCATAAGCTTTGTCTGATTTCTTACAGAAAAAAGTAGATGGATTTACTCCAGGTCCTGTCTCAAAACTGCTGCACCCACTGTTAAAGAAAATATAAAACAAGATTATTTCAAGGAATTCCCTTCATTTTCTTTGTTAGAGACATAGCAGCTGGCACTTTATCTTCCTTTTTTTTATAGTCCCACACAAACATATATCGACATGTGTACATTTAGGTGCACATATTTAAAAGAAGAGGTCATTGCAAATAATAACTGAAGGAAGGCAATGACCAGCTACACTTTATCAAGAATTTTAATTACTTATCAGCATACTTGCAGGCATGTTATGTGCTTTTGAAATTCCCACAGATTTATTTTATTTTATTTTATTTTTTGGTCCGAGGAAATACCTTGTTTTGTAATTCCTTCTTTTAAAGAAGGAGAAAAATAAAGCAAGATAGGATTTATTATGTAGCACGCATGTGCAGCAGCATTATAATGGTTGCCAAGCAACCTAAAGGAGCCATATCATACTAAAGAGGGGGAGCAAATGAATGAACAGATGCATGGGATTAAATAGAGAACAGGGAGAGAGGAGTCAGCCCTGAAATGAGCTCACCTTGGCATGGTACTTCCTCATTGCAATTTGAACTTATTTGAGTACTTATATCTTGAATATCTCCTTTTGATTTTTTGGGAGGTGGGGCAGCAGTACTTTTTTTTTCATTTTTAGTTTATCACTTAAGTAAAAGGTTCAGAAAGAAGAGGTTTTAAATGCTTATAAAATTCACCACAGCCAGCTATATTCTTAGAAGACAATATTTTAAGGAGCAGAAGAGTAGATAAACAGGAATGCTCCTACTTTTGTTCTAATGTCACCCCAAAAAAATACATATTCAAAGACAGCATTTTGTTAAAGGTGCTCAAACCATGTTCACTTCAAGTTGACAACTACTAACTAACTTTTACTAGTATATTAAAGCATCACCATATATACATATTCAGTTTTATGTATATGCACATAAAAGAGTTTAGTTCGCATACACATGCATACATACATGCATACATACTACTGAACCTATACTTAAAAGTAAAATATTTCTTCTTTATGTCATGTAACAGATGTTTAGTGTAGAGATGAAAGTTTTATTGTTGGAGGGATGAAAATTGAAAAATGATGCCTATGATAAGACATCTTAAATGGTTGACTTAAAGACATCTGCCCCTTTAAAAACATTTATTAATTTTTATGTGTAAGTGTCTGAACATTTATATGTGCAAGTTGTGTGTTCCTGGGGCCCATGACAGAAGAGGCATCAGATCTCCTGAAACTGGAATTACAGGAAGTCGAGAGATGCTATACAGGTTCTGTTAACCCAACTCAGTTTCTCTGCATGAGTAGCAAGTCCTCTTAACTGTTCAGAAATTTCTCCAGGCTTGGTATCCAAGCATAATAGCATATAAACAATTTGCACAAATGAAATAGAAAAAAAAGCTATCATGCTATTCATTCAATAGCAGATATTGAATTGTTTTCATTTTTGTTTTCAAAAATTGAAAAAAAAAAAAAAACAAAAGCACCGGTAATCCAATTACATATAGAGTTAGGACTGCATGTTGAGATCTAGGAGCCAGCCTGATCTCAGTACAATCCTATCCTGAACCCTGGGGCAGTATCACTCCCTCATGTTGGATGTGGAAACAAACAAGCTATTTTCAAGCTCACCTAAATTCTTTAAGAAATAAAAACATGAAATTAATATTCAAAGTGCTACTGTCAAGTAGAAAGCATTGAACTAGAGAAGGCTCACCCATGACTACTTGCAGAGATGGCAGTTATGAACTTTTGGTCCCTCAGAACAATCCCTTAAAGAAGAATGAAAGGTCTCCTTGATTTAGCAGATCAACAGCAGAAATCACACAATGAAGGACTTTTGTTAATTTCTACCTTACACCAGCAAGATGTTGACTCAACTCAGGTAGCATTTGGGATTTTCCTTTTCGAGCTGCGTGATGAAATAGCAGCTCCTTCATTTTTATCAACAAATGGCACAGGGATTGCATTTTAACTATAGATTGACATGAAGCTATTGGGGAATTATGCTGTGTCTACTAATGTGCATTCCACCTCCCCTACCCGAATGAGATCACCTAACATTCACTGGCACTGATACAAACATTTCGAGCTGAGTGCTCAGAAGAGGCTGGAGTACAAATGCTACATAATTCATTATCCTGGGAAACGTGATTTCAAAGCCACATAATGTCAGGTGCTCTCAAGTATTTCTAAGGCAGGAGAGTGTACCACAGTCATGGTGAAGTGAATGTTTACATCAGCTTGATACCATTTGTTTCCTTCTACAACCAACAAGTCCACTACTTTTTTATTTCAACACACTTCTGACTGGATTCAGCAAATCAGTCCTCAAAGCAAAAGGAATGATCCATTTGTTTTTGTAAGGCAATAGATATCCAGCTGTGTGAGTCAAAAAGGAAGATCTTGGAAATTCTTAAATGTTATTCCCTGCATTAAGTTATAAGGTCTTAAAACCCGGTCAATTTACATCTTAAACAGCAACCTTTAGTCTCTACTCCAGCACACCTCCTCCCACCTCCTCACTCTTGTCAATAACCAAAAGGTGGCAGTGTCTTATTCATCAGACTTTGGAAGCATGGGTGGACCTAGCTTCATACTGCTATTTTCATGTGTGTTGCTATTTTCTCCGGGACCAAATGTGTATTGATGGTCCTGTGGCATACATTAACAGCAACAACAAGGAAAATACAATTTCAAAAATCTCAGAAGATTAATTATACAAATTACCATGCAAAGCACCAGAATTCCTTTTTGATGAGGAAATACCCACCAGTCAAAACTGCAGTCACTCCACAGAACAATCAAGCTCCACAAGTTGTATCAGAATTCAAATATCTTGTTCCTTGAGACATTGTGATTTCTTGGCTAAGCACCACTAAATTGAGTCAGGACACTTGGGCATACAGATTAAGTCTAACTTGGAGAAAATTTAAAAAGATACTAATGAACACATCTGACAAAGTTTTACCAACCCAGAAGCCCCGACATGCCTCTTATTTCTTTCCAAAGCCTATCCCAATAACAAGAGCAAGGCTAAGTATCTGAAAGAGAAGTTGCCAATCACTTTTACACCTGGCATTTGGAAATAGAACAGCTTTTTATCCACAAGGATTTAGGGACACTCTTTTCCAAGCTGTTTTTCAAAGCTCACTCTAAGCAATTGTCTGTTATTTGATTCCCATCAAGACCAACAGTCTCATTAAAAAAAACAAAAACAAAAACAAAAAACAACAAAAAACCAACAACAAAAGAAACCTCATTTTGAAAAAAAAAAAAAAAAAGAAGGCATAGATAAATAGCTTAGCCACAGTTGCATGCAAAAGGAATTTGGTTATGTTTTTCTCATAAATCAGGTTGAATTCTAAAGCTTTGTCAGTTTCCTGCTCACTCAGTATGGTCTATTCAAGGAGGTTTTTGTTAACATTTTCTTACACTGTTAATCAGTGTTATCAAGATAAAACGACAAGTCTCTTTCCCTCCTAATCACCAGGTTTCCCAACTTTCATGAAATGAAGTCAAATTCCTTTTATTTTAAAACAGAGTCACATTCAAACATAGGCAAAGATGTTTAGAAGCCATACTGTTTGCTTAACAATCAATTGTTTTGTGATTATTTTTGCTTTTACTTTGAATGAAGCTTCTGTGTATGAGGACTTTTCTTTCCATATTTGAATGGCACTTAAGAATGTATCCCTCACTTTCCTCTTACTTTAAGCCTAGGTCACTGTGTTGAGGTACAGCAACTGAACAAATTTCATACAAGCTATTGGGTAGTACTAGATAAAATTATTGATGTTCATCTAATAGATCTGAGTTGTAGAATGAGATTTGTTTAATAAATTTTTGTTTTTTACTTATATAGTTTTATATGATTAAAAGTAGAATTCAGATGAATTTGAATATAATAATAATCTGAGATATTTGGTAGGGAATTATAAATTACATTCACAAGTTTTTAGTGCTAAAATGAATAAATTTACTTATAAATAAACTTGAAGAATCACAGGGAGCTCACTGGGAAGCAACATTCTCTTGAAGGTGAAGTCAAGCAATGGTTTAAGTGTGATTGGACTTCAGTGTTGTAACCTTGAGCTATGGCCTAGGAAGTACTTGGCTCATCATCAGAGATTCATCAGAGACTGCAATTCCTTATCTATAAATTGGTAGTACAAACAACTGTCCCATAGAACCCCACAGAATAGTAGAAATAGTCATGAAGCACCTGTCATCATGTTTAGCAAGAATGTCATAGAATCCTACCAATTCAGTATAACAAGTTTTTTTGTTTTTGTTTTTGTTTTTTAAAGATCAGTTGTGCCCACTTGCAAGAGACTAGCAGTTCAGTAAAGGGTCTGTTGATTGTTGTCCCTCAGAGAAGGGCAGGGTGGTCGTCCTTCGGGTATTGGAATCTCACCTGAGATTAAGTTTTCTATTTCTTGTACCTCCAACCTGGTATGTCCCAATTGTCTCCTGAGGTGCTATGGTATAAAGAAAATGAAAGCTGAACATAAGGAAGGACTCCATCTGTGAAGTTATGGGTAAGCTGTCAACCACACAGGATTGAGAATTTGTTGTGATGCAGCTTCTTCAGGTTCATCTTCAGTCCTGTAAGTAATGTCTCACCCAAGCTCTGTAAATGAGCCCAATAAACTCATTGATTCCCTACATTAGACTTTGGTAGAAATGTGATTTATTTTATTTTTTATTTTTTGTCTTTAGGATCTTAGAAGGAGAGGGTAGATGTTTGTTTAGATCTCCCCAGGGAAAGGGATGTTATTATAATCCAGACCTGTATTAAAATTCATAAGAATATGTGACTGATTGTTGAAAAGCATAACTCTGCCCTAAATCACTGAGTTATAATTTTAACAACTATGGAACTGTGTTTTGGTACTAGTCCTAGAACAGAATTTGCTATAACAGCTGAACATTTATCCTTCAGTATTTCACCTTTACATCTGAATCAAAAATCTTTCTCAATCTATATCTGTTTACCCAGACTTAATTCTTTCTGCCCTTTTCTTTTTCTGTCAGTGAAATCAGCCTCAAATAATATATATTTATATATAATATTATATATATAATTTTCCCAATTATATACTCATTCAAAGTGATATATATGTATATGTATATATATATATATATATATATATATAAGATTTTCATAATTATATACTCATTCAAAGTGATATAGCTCACTATTATTCATTAATCATTATTCAGGGTGTTTTAGGGAGGTGAGGTAGAAAGAACATGAGATTTTCTTCTCTTAAGAATATGTTTTAAAAAAAGAATATGTTTTGTGTGAAGAAATGACTCACAGTCTGAGAACAATAAGTGGAAATAGCAAGACTGGACTTGAGGTTTACAAGTCCACGACTGACTCCAACACTGATACTTGAATTAGTTTATACCTGCTAAGATTTGTACATATTTGCATGTTGTATTACAATTCACAATGATTATAGAATGTGAGCCCAAATTTTCACTTAATCAGAAAGCCTTGTGACTACCTCCAAGTTTATTTTGAAATTGTCCATGTTTCTTTGAGCATTTTTCAAAAGATCCAATCAACTTTTGCCTGCTAATACAAAAACATTTTACTTAGTATCCCATATTCTGTACTTAGTTATGTATAATCTACTCTTTTCTCAGAAATCCCTTATTTCTCTGATATCAATTGATTTGTCTTTTTTTAACATTCTTTATTTTTAAGTTTATTATTATTATTATTATTATTATTATTATTATTATTATTATATTTCTTCAAGTTATATCTCAATCACAATCTCCTCCCTACTCCCCCCTCTGGTTCCACCCTCTCACCTTCTTCCCCCTCAACTTCCATCAGCTTCCTTTTTTTTTTTTTTAAGTTTAAGGTATATCTTTTCACCCCACAACAGTTTCCCTTTTCAGTCCAAAAAAGGATCTTTCTCTTACAACAACAACACAAAACAACAAAAATAATTAGGCCACAATTATGAGAATTATAAAGCTTAGCATACATTCCCAATGTCCAGTCCAAACATATTTGGCAACTGACTTTAATATTATACTATGCAACCATCTCCATGAGTTTAAAGATTTATATCCAACTCAGCTTCCATCCTAACTTGTATCACAAATTTAAAAACATCTTCTTAGATCCAGAACAAACTCGTAATTCCTAAATAACTCAAAATTTAACTATAGGACTATAGCTATCTGGTCTTAAAGCACATCAGAGACCTGAGAAGGATAATATATATCTGATTATACAGGAAGTGCAGGGCCAGCAGCTTCCAAAACTAAGAAATAACATACAACTGTCTGCCTGGACAGTTATCAATTTCTCTCCATACATTACAGCATCAATCTTCAGCCGTTTGGCCCAGGTTCTCTGACAGACATTAATTATAAAGCAGGAATTCTGAAGGAGTTGCCTACCTTGTCTTATAGACATAATATAGGATGATAAAGAAAAAGAGACAGATTTTTGAATATGCTCTTATATCTTTGTATATTGATACAAAGTTAAGGTTAACTCCTTTTAAGGTATTGTACCTAGGTAATGCTTAAAAATGAAATGTGAAGTTTTGGCCTTTTGTTAGCAACTGTCATAAACTGTTTAGGATAATTAAGAAATGCAAACTAATAGTCATTCAAACATATCATTTGTCAGGCACTAGGGTAGTCTATCATAGCTATTTTCTAAGTTAATCAGAAGTCAAGTTGCTAAGAGACAAGCAATATTTGCTTATCCAAATATAAGGAAATAGGTCCAAGATGTCGGTGGCCCACGTGGATGCATTTTGAACACAGGGAAAAGCAGCTATAAAGCCACAGGGTTATAAGACACTGAGCAAAAGTTTGAGTGACTCGAACGTGCTGGGTTTCACCCAGATACCCAGGAATTACTAAAAGTCCCTGGGCAGGACTCTCCTCCTTTCTCTCGGACTCTCAGCAAAACAGACCTTCAGAAGAAGCCTCTGAATCTGGGAATCAGAAATTGTCACCAGGAGAGCCTCAGGGTAAGAGTTACTCAATTGCCCAGCAGGCAGACCCAAACTCCAGACAAGGTTACTCACAAGTCCCCTGGACCCCCAGATTCCACACAGGCATCCCAGCTATTTAACAAAGGGTCCCATACCCGGGGGAGCGGAATACACTCTTAGCGAAACCACAGACACTGGTGGGGTGGTTCAGAAGCATTCAGTCCAGTCAGCAATGCAACAGCCCAGTGGGTCCAGATTGGGACTGCAGCGGGCGGGTTCACAGTTGTATTTTGGAAAGCTCAAGCAAATTTGTGCTTCTCCTAGAGGGGAGTTAGACATACATACAGGCCCCCTCCATTGGATTTATGGACACAGGGTAAAAACACTACAGCTTGTCTGAGCAGGAGGATATGCTTCTGGCAGAGCTGCAGCATACCAGAACTTGAAAACAATGGTCCAAATTCCCAGTCTCCACAGCCAGCTCCATACAGACATAGGTGGAGCTGTGAGGGTACCAGAAAGGCTGGCGGCCTGGTTGGAAGGCAGATCTGTTTTCCACAGGGTCCAAACCCTGGGCAATTTGTGGGGTTATTTTAGACTCCTTTGCAAGTTCTGGCCCTTCTGGTGGGAAACCAGAGATTAAGCATATTTAGCCCCACCTCTGGATCAGTGAAATTTTGGCCTGGTAGACACTGCTGAGGGACCTACCTTAAGGGCTAGGAGTCAGGTCCTTTCAAGACTCCAACGAGCGGCCACAACCCCCAAACATGGGAATTCCAGAAATCACAGAATCTGTGCCTGGGCACACAGGACCCCACCAGCAGAGCTGCTGCAGGCTGAATACACAGGGTGCAACATAGAGAGGCCTGACTAGTAAGCATTGAAACAACCCTGAGCCATTCCTCCTTGCCTGGGAGTGGGCTTCACCATCTCACAGTGCTTCTGGCAATGAGATGCACATTGACCCTGAGAACCCCCTGAGAACAGCTGGAGAGGACCACAAATACGGTCTCGTGTAAGCTGCAGGGTAGCTACAACCCCACCCTACAGTCGGTGGCCTACCAACCTGCACTATCAATTGTACGAAAACCAGTTGGATTCCAGGAACTTACAGAAACACATACCACCACAACCCCTCACCTGAGTCCCCAATTGAAACAAAACAGGAAGGGGTGAGCTCTGGGAGACACACTGAGAACTTCCCCATAAGGCTCCATCCAGCCAGTGGAAAGCGACAGATCACCAAGCAATATGACTGCTACAAAAATAGTGCCCCCCCTTGGATCCAAACCCAGAAGGCAACAAACAGCTAAGAAAACCAAATGGCTAAAGATCAGAGAAGAAACAGAAACAACATAAGTCAGAGAGATACGACTCCAATAAACCATGCTAGTACAGCAAGTCCTGACCACCTCAACACAGCTGAAACACGTGAAAACGAAGACAATTCTACATTATGGAAAGTGATAGAGTCATTTCAAGAAGAATTTAAATCTATGAAGGAATTCAAACATACCACAATTTCACAAGCAAAAGCAATGGATAATACCATTAGAGAGCTCTAAGCCAAAGTGGCTCAACTTGAACAGGAAAAAGACAGGGCAATGAAAGATTTCCATGCAAAGACAAACAAAATGGAGCAGGAAATGTACAAAATGAATAAAATCATTCAAGACATGAAAATGGAAATAGAAACAATAAAGAAAACAGTCACAGTTAAGAGAGGAAGTGGAGAATCAAGGGAAGAGAACAGGAACTACAGACATAAGTATCAAAAATAAGATACAAGAGATGGAAGACAGGATCTCAGGAATGGAAGATTCGATGGAAGAAATCAATACAACATCCAAAGAAAATAAGAAAGCTAAAAAAACTCTCACCCGTAACATCCAAGAAATCAAGGACTCAAAGAAAAGACAGAACCTAAGAATTATAGGCATAGAGGAAAGAGAAGACTCCCGACTCCAAATGCAGGAAATAGGAAATATCTTCAACAAAATCTTAAGAGAAAACTTCCCAAACCTAAAGAAAGAAGCTCCAATAAAAATCCAAGAGGCTTACAGAACACCAAACAGATTAGATCAGAAAAGAAAGTCCACTCACCACATAATAATTGAAACTCTAAATGTACATAACAAAGAAAGAATATTAAAAGCTGCAAGAGAAAAAAGTCAAGTAACATATAATGGCAGACCCATCAGAATTACACCTGACTTCTCCTCAGAAAATTTAAAAGCTAGAAGGACCAGGACAGATGTCCTACAAGCCCGGAGAGAACATAGGTGCCCAGCCAGACTACTATGCCCAGCAAAACTCTTTATAAACATAGATGGAGAAAACAAGATATTCCATGACAAAATCAAATTTAAACAATATCTACCCACAAACCCAGCCCTACAGAAGATCCTAGAAGGAAAATTCCAACACAGAGAAGAAAACTACACTCAGGAAAACAGAGGAAATAGAAAACTTCACAGCAACTAACCCAAAAGAAATACAGGATGACCACCTATACCAAAATAATGGGAAATGACAACCCCTGGTCACTAATATCCATCAATATCAATGGACTCAACTTGCCAAGAAAAAGACACAGACTTAAAGATTGTATCCATAAACAAGACCCATCATTTTGCTGCATACAAGAAACACATTTCACTAACAAAGATAGACACTATCTCAGAGTAAAGGGCTGGGAAAAGGTTTTCCAAGCAAATGGACCCAGGAAGCAAGCTGGAGTAGCCATCCTAATATCAAAAAAAAAATAGACTTCCAACTAAAGTTAATTAAAAAAGACAGAGAAGGCGGGCCAAGATGGCGGCGACCTACACTGACGCATTTTGAACGCGGGGAAAAAAGAGCCATAAAAAACACAGAGTTATTGGGCACTGTGCAAAAACCGGAGGGGCTAGACCCCCCCCGGGAACACTCACAGTGTCCAAGGGACTGTTAAAAGTCCCAGGACAAGGCTCTCTCCCCATCTCTCGCAGACACTAAACCCGGGATTCGGGAACTCCCATTTGGAGAGGCGCCTGGTAAGATCGATCC
>CAJQZJ010034466.1:1192491-1211607 GCA_907164525.1 Lophiomys imhausi | reverse complement strand
GGTGGGGAGGGTGTTTCTCCGCCCTTCTTTTTGGTTATTTGAAGGATAACTGAAAACTCTGTTATGTAGGGGAAGAGACTACAAGCTGATAAATGGTCCTGTCTTAATGGGTTTTGGAGGTTAGCCCCAGGGACTTCCTACTTTTCCTTTTCTGTATCCTTCTTCCTCTCCTATGTAGGAGTGCATGGGCTTGAGAAAAATGAGATATAGACATAGCGCAGGAAGGTCCAAGAAGAAGGGACAGATTATTGAATATGCCCTTATACCTTTGTATATTGTTACAAAATTAGTAGTTTATTTGGCTAAAGTGGTATTAACCATTGTTTATTGTGCAAAAATAAGATTGTATTGGATTACATCGGTATTGATCTTTGTATATTGATACAAAATTAAGATTATAGTTGGCCACAATGGTATTGACCCTTGCATATGGACGTAATATTAAGATTCTATTGGGCTACATAGGCATTGATCTTGGTATATTGATACATAATTAAGAGTATATTTAACCACAATTGAATAGATTTGTATATTGATACAAATTTAAAGGTAACGCTTCCTAATGGTATCATACCTAGAGATACTTAAAAATAAAATGTGAAGCTCTGACCTCTTGATACCAACCGTCGTAAATGGTCTAGGATAGTTAAAACAAACTCCTAGTCATGCAAACATGTCACTTTGTCAGCTACTATGACAGTCTATCACAGATATTCTCTAAACTACCCAGTAATCAAGTTGCTAAGAGACAAGCAACATTTGCTTATCTAAATACAAGAGATGGATAGGGCATTTTCAAAAACCCCTAGAGATCTGCAGAATATGGCATTCAATGACGTTATCTTAAATCAAGTTTTTTTTTGATATCGAGACATATCAGCGCCTGACAGCACCCCCTATTCTACTCCAAGTAGAAGATAAGCATCAAAGAACCTCCACTGTAAGATGGTTGAATTAGTGGCAAGCCTTTCTCTTGGCATGGAAAAACCTCTTGCACCAACTGCAGACAGACTGCTGTCCAAAAAGGACAAAACTTGGTAGCAGGGAAGTCGACAGCCTAACTCTGCCAAGACAGGGTAGGTAAGTCCTTCATAATCCCTGCTCTACAACAAATGTCTGTCAGAGAAACATGACCCAAAGGCTGAAGATTGATGCTGGAATGTATGGAGAGAAAATGGGAACTTTCTAGGCAGTCATTGGTATGTTCTTTCTTAGTTTTGGAAGCTGCAGGCCCTGCACTTCCTATATAAGCAAATATATTTATCCCTCTCAGGTCTCTGAGGTGGTTGAAGAATAGACAGCTAGAATCTCATAGTTAAATTTTGAAATGTTTAGGAATCAAGAGTGTGTTATAGATCTAGGAAGATACTCTTAAAAGTGTGTTGCAAGATAGTATGAATGTTGAGTCACATATAGACCTTCAAAAAGAAAATTGTGACAGCTTATATTAGCAAATTAATAGCTGCACTGGGTGAATTGGAAAAAAAAAAAGCAAACATTCCCAAGAGGAGCAGAAGGCAGGAAATCATCAAACTTATGGTTGAAATCAACAACTTAGGAACAAAAAAACGATACAAAGAATCAATGAAACCACAGAGTTGGTTCTTCAAGAAAATCAACAAAATAGACAGACCCTAGCCAAATTAACTAAAAGGCAGAGGGAAGAAAAGGCAAATCAACAAAATCAGAAATGAAAAGGGAGAAATAATAACAGACATTGAGGAAATCCAGAGAATATTTGGGTCCTACTTTAAAAATCTATACTCTACCAAATTTGAAAACTTAAGCAAAATGGACAATTTTGTTGATAGATTCCACATACTGAAGCTAAATCAAGATCAGGTTAATAGATTAAACAGTCCTATAATGACTACGGAAATAGAAACAGTCATTAAAAATCTCCCAATTATCTTACAGTGGAGGTTCTTCGATGCTTATCTTCTACTTGGAGTAGAATAGGGGGTGCTGTCAGGCGCTGATATGTCTCGATATCATAAAAAAAATCTTGATTTAAGATAACATCTTTGAATGCCATATTCTGCAGATCTCTAGGAGTTTTTGAAGATGCCCTATCCATCTCTTGTATTTAGATAAGCAAATGTTGCTTGTCTCTTAGCAACTTGATTACTGGGTAGTTTAGAGAATATCTGTGATAGACTGTCATAGTAGCTAACAAAGTGACATGTTTGCATGACTAGGAGTTGTTTAGGAATCAAGAGGGTGTTATAGATCTAAGAAGATACACTTAAAAGTGTGTTGCAAGATAGTATGAATGTTGAGTCACATATAGACCTTTAAACTCATGGAGTTGGTTAGATAGTAGAATGTTAAAGTCAGGGGCCAAATATGTATAAACTGGACATGGGGAAGGTATACTGGGCCATTTAACTCTCATAAATGTGGCATATTTATATCTATTGTTTTGTATAATACTTACTGTTATAAGAGAAGGAACCATCTGTTGGACTGAAAGGGGAAACTTCTGGGGGGAAGAGGGTGGAAGGGCGGGATAGGAAGGGGGAATAGGGAGGGGTTTGTTACTGAGATGTAACTTGAAGAAAAAAAATAAAGTATTAAAAAAAAACTATAAAAAATATCTCCCAATTAAAAAAGCCCAGGGCCAGATGGTTTTAGCACAGAATTCTACCATACCTTCAAAGAAGAGCTAACACCAAACCTATTCAAAATCTTTCACCAAATAGAATCAGAAAGAACACTGCCAAACTCATTCTATGAGGCCACAGTCACTCTGATTCCTAAACCACACAAAGAACCAACAAATAAAGAGAACTTCAGACCAATATTTCTTATGAACATTGATGCAAAATACTAGCACACGAAATTCAAGAACACCTCAAAAGTATCATACACCATGATCAAGTAGGGTTCATCCAAGGAATGCAGGGATGATTCAACATACGAAAGTCTATCAACGTCATTCACCATATAAACAAGCTGAAAGAAAAAAACCACATGACAATCTCGCTAGATGTGGAAAAATCATTTGACAAAATCAAACACCCCTTCATGCTAAAGGTTCTGAAGAGAACGGGCATACAAGGACCATACCTAGAAATAATAAAGGCAATATACAGCAAGCCAGTGGCCAACATCAAATTAAATGGAGAGAAACATGAAGCATTTCCTCTAAACTCAGGGAAAAGACAAGGATGTCCACTTTCACCATATCTCTTCAATATAGTACTTGAAGTTCTTGCTAGAGCAAAAGACAACTAAAGGAGATGAAGGGGATAAACATTGGAAACGAAGAAGTCAAATTATCCCTATTTGAAGATGATATGATAGTATACATAAGCGACCCCAAAAATTCCACCAGAGAACTCTTACAGCTGATAAACACCTTAAGCAAGGTGGCTGGATACAAAATTAATTCCAAAATATCAGAAGCCCTTCTTTATAAAAAAAACAAATGGGCTGATAAAGAAATAAGGGAAACAACTCCCTTCACAACAGCCACAAACAATATAAAATACCTGGGAGTAACTCTAACCAAGCAAGTAATGTACCTGTACAACAAGAACTTCAAACCCTTGAAGAAAGAAATTGAAGAGGCCTTTAGAAGATGGAAAGATCTCCCATGCTCATGGATAGGTAGGATCAACATAATAAAAATGGCCATCCTACCAAAAGCAATATATAGATTTAATGCAATTCCTATCAAAATACCAACACAATTGTTTATACACCTGGAAAAAGCTAATCTCATTTCATATGGAACAACAAAAAACCCAGAATAGCTAAATCAATCCTGTACAATAAAAAAAAAAAAAAAAAAATCTGGAGGTATTACCATCCCAGATTTCAAGCTGTACTACATAGCAATAGTAGTAAAAACAGAATGGTATTGGTATAGAAACAGACCAGTAGATCAATGGAATCGAATTGAAGACCCAGAAATGGACCCACACACCTATGGCCACCTAATTTTTGACAAAGAAGCCAAAACCGCACAATGGAAAAAGGACAGCATCTTCAACAAATGGTTCTGGTCCAACTGGATGTCCATATGTAAAAGAATGAAATTAGACCCATACTTATCACCTTGTACAAAACTTATGTCCAAGTGTATCAAAGACCTTAACATAAGCCCAGTCACACTAAATTTACTAGAAGAGAAAGTGGGTAAAACTCTTGATATCATTGGCACAGGTGACAACTTCCTGAGCAGAACACCAACAGCTCAGGACCTAAGATCAACAATCAATAAATGGGACCTCATGAAACTGAAAAGCTTCTGTAAAGCAAAAGACACCCTCATTCGAACAAAATGGCAGCCTACAGATTGGGAAAAAATCTTCACAACCCCCACATCTGACAAAGGGCTAATACCCAAAATTTACTAAGGAAATCCTAAAGAACTCAAGAAATTAAATGCCAAGAAACCAAACAATCCAATTAAAAAATGGGGAAAAGAGCTAAACAGAATTCACAAAGGAGGAATTCCTAATGGCTGAAAGATACTTGAAGAAATGCTCAACATCTTTAACCATCAGAGACATGCAACTCAAGATGACTCTAAGATTCCATCTCACATGTCAGAATGGCTAAGATCAAAAGCTCAAATGACAGCACATGCTGGCGAATGTGTGGAGAAAGGGGAACCCTCCTCCATTGTTGGTGGGAGTGCAGGCTTGTGCAACCACTATGGAGGTCAGTCTGACGATATCTTAGAAAACTTGGAATAGCTATGCCTCAGGACCCAGCCATATCACTTCTGGGTATACATCCAAATGACTCCTCACCGAATCGCAAGGAAGTTTCCTCATCTATGTTTATAGCAGCCTTATTTTTAATAGCTAGAAACTGGAAACAACCCAGATGTTCCTCAACCGAAGAATGGATTAAAAAACTGTGGTACATGTACACAATTAATACTACACAGCTATCAGAAACAAGGAAATTATGCAATATGCAGCCAAATGGATAGAACTAGAAACGCTCATCCCGAGTGAGCTAACCCAGACTCAGAAGGATGCACATAGCATCTATTTACTTATAGTCAGATTTTAGCCATATAGTACAGGATATCTATACCACAACCAACACACCAAAGGGAACATGGATATAGACTTTTTGTTTGTTTGTTTGTGTTTTTTTTTTAGTTTTTCTCCCCCTGGCAATGAGACCCTTTTCACTGATGATACTGCCTTGTAGGTCCCCAGTGTATGAGGAGGCTTTTGGTCCTCATATGACTTCTGAACTGGGACGTGGGACTGTTATGTAGGGACATTCCACTCCAGAGGAGTGGGATGGAAGGGTTAAGGTGTAGAGGGTGGGAGGAAGGGGCTGGGAAGGGGAGAAAGAGAACAATATGATGGAGATGTAACCTGAAGCAACAAATAAATAAATAAATAACCAAATATAAGGAAATAGATAGGTCGTCTTCAAAAACCTCAAGAGATCTATAGAATATGGCATTCAAAGATGTTCTCTTAACTCAAGATTTTTTTTTTTGATATCGAGACATGTCAACTCCTGACAGTACCCCCTATTCTATTCCAAGTAGATGAAGAGCATCCAAGAATGTCCAATTGTAGATGCCTGAATTATTGTAAGCCTTTCAATTGGGAAGAAAACATTCCTTGCTTCAACTGTAGACAGACTGCTGTCCAAAAATGACAAAATTGGATGCAGGTAAGTCGACAGCCTAGCTCTGATTTGTCTTCTAAATGTGTTAAGCAAGTTATGTTTTAAGGTCTTTAAAAATATTATTATTTATCAATTTATTTGATTGAGAGAAAGAGGGAGAAAGAGGGAGGGAGGGAGAGAGAGAGGGAAAGGGAGAGAGAGAGAGAAAGAGAGAGAGTATGAGCATGTGTATACATGTGTATGCCACCACTTGCTTGTGAAGGTCAGAGGACAACTCTGCAGAGTCAGTTCTCTCCTGCCACCTTGTGGGATCTGGGAATTGAATTCAGATCATGTGACATGACCACAAACTCCTCTACCCCCTGAGTCATCCCTCAGGCCCTTTAGTGTCTTTGTAAAATCTCTTTCTTCTGCCCACAACACTCTTTCCCTTTCCATTTATCCCCTTCAATTTAACTTCATTTTCCTCTGTCAATCTACCCCCTATTCATAAGGTGTAACATCATTCTCTTTCCTCTGAATATTAGATACCACTATTATATTATCCTATTATAATTATTGTCATAAAACTGATGACTACTATTAATGTTTTTTCCTGATATATTTCACATGTTCTCTGTCTTCCTGACCAGAATGTAAGGTGTTTTAGAGTAAGAATATCTGTATTATTTATCTAGCACAAATAGGAGTTTTACAGATATTGTTAAGATAACAATTGAATGGGGGTGGATATGTATTTACACTTTTGTATTAAGAATTCGAGCTCTTTCTTTGTTGATTTACTAGTATGAAGCCTAAAATGGTGATCCAAAAATCTAGATATTTGGAATCTAAATAATTTCTGAAATGTTTTATAAGAAGACATTGTGTTGAAGCAGAGTGGGTGACAGAAGAGATAATTTCAAGCAATGAACATTATTTGAGATAAAGTTTCAAATAAAATAATTTTGTAAATTTCTATAAACAACAATGGTTGATCACTAAGGTAAACTGGAGTATATGGAAGAGAATATAGCTTCATGATGGCAGAGAGATTTGTCTTAGTTACTTTTCTATCACCTTCAAGAGACAGCATGGCCAAGACAGTTTACAAAAGGAAGCATTTGATTGGGGGGCTTGTTTACAATATCAGAGGGTTAGTTCATAACCATTATGTTGAGAAGCACGGAAGGAGGCAGGCAGGCAGACATCAGTGGTAGAGCAATAGCTAAGAGCTTATATCTGATTCACAAACAGAAGGCAGAGTGAGAAAGAAGACTGGGTCTATTGTGGGCTTTTGAAATCTCAAAGCTCATGACACAGTGACACACCATCCAATGAGGCCATACATCCTAGTCCTCTATCCAACTGGGAATCAGATAATGAAATATGTGAGCTTATGGGAAATATTCATTTTCAAACAACAACAAGGTTGGAGACTGGAATGAGTAACTCTAATTCCAGGAAAAGGATGTAAAGTATTCAATAGCTAATTAAAAGAGAGTAGTGAGTTAATACTTGTGCTCTAAGAAATGTAAACAATAGATTTATATAACATAAGTTAACAAGAAGATGAATAAAGAAATAGCCTGGAGGCCAGTAAAAAAGTTTAGAGTGATATACACAAAACAAAATCAGAATAATGGCAAACATGAAAAGAAATACAAGATCAAGTAAAAAAAGACAGAGAGAGAGAGAGAGAGAGAGAGAGAGAGAGAGAGAAACACACACAGAGAAAATGCAGTTCTTATTCTTAGGTATTCAGAGAAAACCTCACTTAAGTTCCCAAGGGTAGGTGATTTAAAAAATGGAGGATGTATCAAGAAGAACAGAGAAGCCAGAAGGAAATGAAGATTAGACATGACAATGATGAGATTCATTTCAATTTGGGAAGGGAATTTTAATTTGTGACAAAAGTGGCAGTGTTGTCTTCTAGGTATCAAGATATAAAGAAATCAAACTGTTTAGGTAAGTAAAATAAAATGGGATTCTTTTCTGCATAAACTTTTCCATAGGTAAAAGTCATGGGACTTTTTGTTTGGAGGTCATAGCTGAAGGGAGTCTTAGTACAAAGACAAGAAAGATAGTGCACATTTCCCAGTCAAAAGTTTTCAAAACCATGAAATCATCTGCAGTATTCTTTTACTTTTATTCTCGTCATCTACCCTTGGAATAAGATCACTGATGTTACATCTGTACTGTCTGTATGGCAGTCCCTAACACATACTGAATATTTGAAAGATGATTAGTCTAAACTAACATGTGGTAGATGTGTGGAACATCAGATTTTGAAGGCTTACTGTGAAACAGATATCATGTGAATTCTTATAAAAAGTTACAAGTTGAAATATTGAGTTAAATAAAAAAAAACACATTTCAAATTAAGTTTATCTATCCTAGGCTGCTTTCTGTCCTATGGGAAGACATTATACTGAAGGCTTATCTGACAACTTGGCAAGAGATGATTCTACTGAAGAGAAAATTGAGGTCAAATAAGGTCATTAAAGTGGAGAATTAAGCAATGGAACTGATATCTTTTATAAGAAGGAGCAAAAACTTGAAGAAACATGAATAAAGAAAAAGACCATATGAAGAACAGCATAAAGGTGACCATCCACAGCCCAGTGCAAATGGATTCAGTAGAACCAAATCTTGATCTTGAGTTCATGTCTCCAGAATTCTGTTGGACTTTGTTTTGCAGTCTGAGAATACTATCATATGTATCTTTTAATTTCATAAAACATGGCTACTAGTATCATTAAAGTGATCACTGTAATATATATCTACGGCTTACGAATTTATTCCATGAAATACTGTTGTTTTGGGTCTAGGGCTAGTGTTCAGATGGTTTCCGAGGAGCCAAGATGAGTTTATGAACAGCAGAGAAAAAGACTGGTGCTATGTTTTGTTCAAGGAAAGATGTGGCAGTTGTTACTGCTGTGTCTGGAATGTCTTCTCTAAAACTCAGGAAATATTAAGTAACTTGTTTTTCTTCTCTCTACCAGAGTTGTGTCCCAAAGTATTAATTACAGTTTTTTCATGGTGGTAAAATATGGCAGTAAGGAACTATTTGAAGTAATCTTAGGTCTTGTTAGGCTCTATTTAGTGAGATTTTTTAAAAGAAATATTATGGAGGCAGGAAGAAAACATGACTATGGGTCATAATCTAGTTTTTAATAAGTGGGATGATAAAGATATGACTAAGGAATTTAAAGACTGAGAGGTTTGGGACAGCTAGAAGCAGTTTGATAACTTTGGTACCTGAAAAGTGGAAGGAAGAAGGTTCTGGAAGGACTCTTAAAGTTTATGCAAAAGAAAATTTAATTACATTTGGAGATCCCTGGGTATTAGAAGATAGAATGAGTTATACTTATCAGTATAGCACTATTACATTAACCTGTTCACCATTTCTCCTGCAACCCCAAGATCTACCTAGTTGTTATATACCCATGTTACTATATATGAACGTCTTGCATTGTGATAATTTGTAAAGTAGGTTAACATTTTGGATGAATTAGTTAATGATATGTGGTAGAGATTTATGTACTTGATTCTTGCAACATCAGAATTAATAGGAAGCTTTTCAGTTTTGGAGGTAGCCTACTAATTTATGGTTTATGAAACCAAAACTAAGCAATCTATATTGAGGATCTCTTAAAAGCAGAAGTTAAATTCGAACCATACAATGTATCATTCAAGCGCTGCCTTCTTTACTTTGTGACAGGTCAAGGAAAATCATGTTTTGTACTACCAAGACATGTGTGTGCCATTTCAAATTTCCTGGCTACTTTTGCCAAATTGCCTTCTTAAGTCACAATACGGAAACTGCCTTTGGACACTTTCCTTTACAGATTTAAAAAGTGATTCATTTCAAGAATTGTCTAGGGTATATGACACTCACAATCAACATTAAATTAATGATGCTAAGAAACTTTAGTAGATACTATATTTCTCTTACTTAGGATCTATATTGCTCTCACAAACACCATGACCAAAGCAACATCGGCAAAAGGCCTTTTTTTCTTTTTCTTTTTGTCTTACATAGTCTCATAGTTCACTGAAGAAAGTGAGGTAGAAACTTAAGACAAGAACCTAGGCAGGAACTGAAACAGAATCTGTGGAAGATACTGCATTTCTTCTTTCTGTTCAGTTTGTTTTCTTATACATGCTGGGACCACCTGTCCAGGGGTAGTACAATCCATGGTGGGCTTGACCCCTTTTCAATAATCAATCAAGAAAATTCCCCACGGCCTTGCCTATAGGCCAATCTGATGGAGAATTTTAAAAAAATTATTCTTCTCTTATACCTCACATACTGTCCTCATTTTTTCCTCACTCTATTTCTTCCAGTCCCCATGCTACACACATTCTCTTAAATTGAGGTTTCTTCTTATATGACTCTTACTTGTGTTAACTTACCAAAAACATAACACAATATTTAAATATTTATATTCATGAATATAAATATATTTAATGTTTTATTCACATTACTTTCTCCCTTGAAATATCAGGGGAAAGTTCTCATGTTTGCTATTTTTTCCCATTAGTTCCCAAAATTCTTTCATTAATATGGTAGCAGCAAAAAGGCAAGGATCCTTTCCTTGTTGTCACATTCTATGAACACTAACTCTCTGATAATGGGACTTGAGTAGACTTCTGAAGTCTGAACCTGCACATATCTTCAGAGGAAGCTTCCAGTCCAAAATCCCAGAAACAGAACATTTTTATCATGTGGTAATAAACACCCAGAAAGACAGCTTCTTTAGGTCAACTGACTACCTCGATTTGGTTCGATTTGGTTTCTCAGATAGAAGCAACAAATGTTAAACTTCCTTTCACATTCATAGAAAGTACTAAAGAAAACCACCCATTCCTGATTCTCACAGTTCATGTTTGGAGTAGAATTGACAGAATATCAGAGAACGTATTTACAGGAAGCTGAACTGTGGGTTTTTGTTGTTGCTGTTTTGTTTTTTGTTATTGGACCAAAAAAGTATTATCATTTTTTTTAAATCACAAAGAAATTGATAACATTGCAAGTTAATTATAGGTTATTGTTTTGAGGAAATAGAGAATAAATCATTTAATTCCATTTTTATATTTTTAGATAAAAGGTCACAATACCATCTTCCAGTTTTGTGTAAACTTCAAGCTGCTTCTATTGATTGGTGGCTAGATACAGAAACATTAAGATGAATTTTTAGTTTTGCTATTCTTTCGTATTTTTAATCTCTATGAAAATTATTATTAATCAACATACTTGTATCTTTGGGTATAGACATGATCTTGAATTAACCAAGAAATAATAAAAAAAATATAAGTATTCTTGGGGATAAAGTGGTGGTTCAGTTCAAGAGCACTTTTTGCTCTCGTAGAGAATCTGCCGCGTTCAGTTACCAGCACCTACATAGTGACACACAGCCCTCAGTAACTTCAGTCCCCGGGGGTTCTAACACCTTTTTCTGACCTACCTCGAAGTTGGCAGCCACACCTGTGGTGCATATACATAAAATCCTAAACACTTATACACATAAAGGTAAAAATTTCCATTGTTTTGTATTGTATTTGTTGTTATAAGAGAAAGAGCCATTTGTTGAACTGAAAGGGGGAGCTTTCGGGGGGGGGGGAAGATATACCTTAAACTTAAAAAAGAAAAAGGGAGGGGGAGGGGGGTTTGGGGGGGGGGGGGGGGGAGGGGGGGACTGGAGGGGGGAGTAGGGACGGGATTGTGATGGAGATGTAGCTTGAAGAAATAAAAAAGAAATTAAAAAAAGAAAAGAAAAAAGAAAAACCTAAAAAATTAGAGTAAATAAATCTGTTTTTAAAATAAGAGTATCATCTACACTTTTATTGAAATATACTGCAAAATTAAGCCAAATACTATATTATTTGAGAAATATACTTACTGGTCACATAACCTGAATTTTAGTTAAATCCCTGTCAGCTCAACTGTAAGAAATTAAAGATCCAAGATAAAAAGTGCTCCCATGCTTCAAATCTGACCAATTCCATTACGTGCATTATTGAAGTATGAAAATTTTTTTTCCTTGATCAAAAGGCTGCTAAGAATTTAGTCCTGGTTTTTTCCTTAAAAAAAAAAAAAAAGAATAAAATGAGTACTCCTGTTATGAAAAAATAGTAGGAAGGCCAAATGAAAGACTGAAATAAACAGGCATAAAGTGACATTTTACATTTTCAAGTAGGTCACAGTAAGGTATATTGTGTTTTCTGTAAAAGTTGGGTTAAGTTTCTCAATTAGGAAAAAATGCATTTATAAAGTTCTTCCATTTTTATTGATTTTTGATGTCATTTTAAAAAATGATGACTAACTACACTGTGGGAAGCTGAACTCAAGGAGTATTTCTTTTCCATCTTTAGCTGTTGTTAAAAATCCCCATTCAGGCTCACAGGTTTGTGGAATATTGCCTGGTGGAGCAGCTGGGATGATAGGCCATGAGGAAAGGTCATCTTTTTTTGACATTTATGAATATATGAGTGTCCTTGTCCTGGGACTATGATGTGCACCTGAACATAGCCCATGCTTCAGACAAAAGCAAGGTCTCTCACTTGGAACAAGGATAATCTGCTTAAAAATCTAAATCTCTTATAAATGGCTGACATGGGCAAGAATAGCATAGTACATAGCTCTTTGTAAGGCAATTTTAAAAGAAAATGATACACATTTTGCCCAGCCAAGCAATCTGAAAGTTCAAAAGGTAAGAGGCACTTCTCAGCATGAAACTGTCAAACATATTTGAAAAGAAAGTTAATTACAATTGGCATTCCCAGGCATTTTGCTGTCCGTGACTACTTTACTGAAAGGTGACATTGGTGGCATCCATTCTCTAGAAGCTGAGAAATAAAAAATAGCCAAAAACCGAAGCTTTGCACTTCTGTAACACGGAGCCAACAACACCAGGACCCTTATCATTTTTTGTAGACACTTTTAAAACTTGGTCCATGTGAAGTGATTGAAACTGAGCATAAGTTAGATATCGAGAAAACAGCAAGATTCCAAAATGGTCAGCTGGAGTGTCTTTCCCATGAGAAAGATTCTTATTTTCCCAACTTCTATATATGAATTCCCCGGGGTAGGTTAAGACCTTCATTTGGTGACTTCTTGATCACTCTTGAGAGAAAGTGAGGTAAAGAGAAAGGGAGAGAGGTAGGGAGGGAGGGAGAAGAGGAGGTATAATAAGACATCTATATTTAAATCTATATCTATAATAAGATATCAAAACCCAGTTGTTCTGGGTTTTTATTAGCATATCAAAGAAATCTAAAAGTAGAATTATTTTGTTTTTTTACCAGTGTGTATCTCACATGACAAAGACATGGAATGCTGCATGGTTTTGAAAAAGCATTCACAAACCAAAACTTAATTCTCTATTATCGTATTATTGTGTTGACCATTGCTACCTCAGACAGGATAGAGTTTGTCTATGCTGGTCAGTGGTCAGCCTTTGGAGATTATGAAAAGCTGAAAGAAAAAAGATAGACACTTCCTAGGAATATTAATATCATTTGACATTTGGAGAAATGTAACCATTATTAAAATAAATATATATGATGTGAATCTAGAATGCAAACAGTAACATCTATCTACATTTCAGAAAACAATTGAATCATTTAGGAGAATTTTTCTGACTTTGGAGTTTATGTATATTCTCCTAAAGAAATTCATATTACTGTTTGAATAGACAGATGCTAAAGTCAGAGTAGATTTCTCTGGGCAGCTGGATGAAAAAACAATATGGCAAGTCCTAAGATCCAGAGAGGTACAGGAACTGTACATCTATCCATGTGTTTAGGAAAAAAAAAAACTGTTCTAAGCAACCAAGTTATTGAAAGTACCACATTTTTCTAAAAATGCTGTAGTCTTACACTATTCTCATATGATTAAATTAATACAATGATCTTCATTAAGATTTCAGTAAGAAACTGATGATGTCATTACACTATATTAGGATGACATATTTGAAATAATTATTTAATGTATATCCATTATTCTGTTTTTGCTTTTGTTAGCCAATGAGATAAAGATGCGAGTTTTAAATTATGATGGGACTCTAACCATAGCTGCCAACAATATTTTTGATGTGTTGTCCCATATGAGTAATATGCTCAAAGTAACAAGAGAGCATTCTCACTTTCTTTCTTCTTTGTGTCCCTCTCTCCCAAGTATCTTTTCTCCTCTTTTCCCCATCTCTCTCCCTCCTTCCCTTCTCCCCGTTCCTATTCTTTTTCTACGATAAAGGACCTAGATAAGAAGCAGGTGACATTCATTTATTACTTTGAATTACATCTCCATCATAGTACCCTCTTTGCACCCCTCCCGGTTCCACCCTCCCACCCTCTCCACCCTCTCCCACCTATTCCACTCCTCCAATGTGGAGTATCCCTACATATCAGTCCCTCTCAGTTCAACAGTCATATTAGAGCTAAGAGCTTCCTCTTGAACTGGGAGCCTACATGGTAGCACCTCTAGGGCAAAGTGTCCCCTTGATAGGTAACAAAGTCTATGTTCCTGATCATTTTGGTGTGTTGGTTGTAGGATAGTTATCCTGTATGATATGGTTAAAATCCAATTACAAGTAAGTAGATGCCATGTGCATCTTTCTGAGTCTGGGTTAGCTCACTCAGGATGAGCTTTTCTAGTTCCATCCATTTGACTGCAAACTGCATAGTTTCCTTGTTTCTGATAGCTGAATAGTATTCCATTGTGTAAATGTACCACAATTTTTTTTATCCATTTGTCAGTTGAGGGACATCTGGGTTGTTTCCAGTTTCTAGCAAACACAAATAAGGCTGCTATGAACATAGATGATATGATGGAGAGGTAATTTGAAGTAATAAATAAACATTAAAAAAACAAACATACACCCCTTAAAACTCATAAGAAAACATGCCTCAGTGGAAGAGGAGGTATTTGGTCCTGATGCAATTTATGTGCCAGAGTCGGTTGGTACCGGGTGGAGGAATATGGGGAAAAGTGTGTGGGAGGAGAGGAGGGAGGGGGGTTGGGATTGATATGTAAAATAAACAAATAAATTAATTAATGAAAAAAAGAAAAAAAGAAGTAGTTGATGTAACCTTGAAATGATTGTGTGGATCTGGATGGCTTTAAACTCACAATCCTGTTGATGTGCTACACTATACCTAGCTTAGAGTGCTATAAATTTCAAAGAAACTTTGACGTTTTCTTAGCATTAAATATGGGTAGCTATATTTTGATTTTAATTTTAAAATGTAATTACAAAATATGTTGCTGGAATAATAATTTTAGAGATCCATTTTATACAATTATGGTTTGTTGTCCTGGTATAAATACCCACCTAAGTGCACAATTTCAAATGTCCTGTTCTGACTCGTTTTATACCTATGGATTCTTCTGAATGGTATAGGATTTTGTTGAAATGAAAGTTCTCTAAAACAACATAGTGGCAAATATCTGTAAACTGAAATATGAAAAGAGGTGTTATGGTGAGTTCAAACAATTATATTAGCAATCTGTTAAATGATAAAATTAAATACACATTTTAGGTCCAATACACCACACTATTTTAGTACAAAACCCAAAATAAAATTAATTTAATTTAATGAGGAATTTTTTGGATTTAGCATCTTGCCCACTACTTCATAGACTAGGTCAAATGCTAACTCTATCTTATGAAAAGGGAATGGGTTGTAACAGTAACTGAAACATCAAATGTGAACTGTAATTGTTGCAATGCCAAATGAGACAATGACAAATTATTCTGAGATAAAATATTAAGGCAAACATGATTCTCAAGGGATGTAGTGGTTGAAGAAGGACTCAACAAATAACATCTTGAGATAGATGAATTAGAACTCATTGGCTCAGAACAATGATCTATGGAAGTTAAACATCGTTGATTAGGCTCAGAAAGTAATAAAAATATGTGTTCAATCATTCTTTCACTTTTCCAAAAAAACTGTCAAGAAAACACTTACTATGGTTCATTCTTTTGTATAGGCCCCTGTAGATGGTGCAGTGGCAATAGAAGAGGAGATGAATCCCTTGTGCTGATAAAGCATGGAAGATAGTCATTGAATAAAGTAAACCAGAAAGCACCATTTATCACATCATGATGTGTGTTCTTTTTATTTTGATCGCACTAGTCCTTTGAATTCACTACACATTAGTGGGCAAATCTAATTCTTTTGTTTGTTTGTTTTGTTTCATTTTTTTTATTTAAGGATTATCTTTCCCTCCCAACATCTCCCCCTTTTAGTCCAATAAAAGGCTCTTTTCCTTTTAATAATAAATATAATACAAAACAATAAGAACAATTAGGTAACAATTATGAAAATTATAAGGTATAACATACATTCCCAATGTCCAGGCCATATGTATTTGGCAACTAACAATAATATTCTATTATCTATCTATCTTAATGAATTTAAGGTTCTATTCCTAACTCAGTTTCTATCCTAACTTGCATTACCAACTTACAAACATCTTCTTAGACCTAGAACATCCTTTTAATTCCAAAACAATTTAAAACTTAACGTTGAGACTATAACTATCTAGTCTTCAACCATATCAGAAACCTAAGAAGGAGAATATATCTGAATAAACAGGAAGTGCAGAGCCAACAGCTTCCAAAAATAAGAAATGACAGACAACTGGCTGTCTAGGCAGTCCCCAATTTCTCTGTAAAACAGTGGAGCATCTATCTTCAGTCTTTTGGCTCAGACATTAATTGTAAAGTAGGAATTGTGAATGACTTTCCCACCCTGTCTTAAAGTCTTTAAGAAAATTGTAAAGCTCTATTACAATTATAAGACATTTTCCAAGGACAAAATGAATATTAAAATATTCAAGTACAAATTGCAACTTTAATTATATCTGTAATATATTAGGTATTTTTTTATAAATCTCTAATTCGTATACTTGGTATTTAATATTTTAATCTATTTTTGCTTTTCCTTCACTTTGAAGGATTTTATGAAATTATATGAAAGTAAAAAATAAAACTTCTTTTTTGCTACTGTTTTAGTAATTATCATCGGTTTTGGTGGCATGTAAAGCTTTGATTCTTACAGTCAAGGAGCCATCAGTAGTGAGGGCACAGATGACCAATTTTGGACTTGAAAGCTGCTGCATTCAGCCAAGAATTCCCTCCTCAGGAGTCTAGCAGATTTGTCTGTTATTCGGACCACTGGGAACCTTATGAAGCAGTTCATTCTGCCCTCCTTCTTATGACAAAATGCCAGCATTGTCAACGTCTAAGAAACAAAGTGCCAGAATAATTTGCTACTGCAATGAGCTTACTTTTAGACAAAAATGAAACTCATAAATATAAAATCTGGAAAATGAAAAAAAAAAAAAACTCCTATTGCTCCAGCCCTCCTCCCCCTTTCCTTTCTCCTCCCTCCCCTACCAACCCCAGCTTTCTACGTTGAAGGTTGGTGATTATTTCTTCCTTATTGACATTCTTATTATTTTATAATTATATAGAACTAACACCTTCATCTTAAAACATGAGTGTGAAGGCTTTGCTGTGATATGAGGGCTGAATAATGGCAGAGCTGCTCTACACGTACAAAACTTTGGTTTTTGTTGTTATTGTTGGCGGTGGTTTTTTTGTTTGTTTTACATTAGGTCATCCTTGATATCCCTACTTTCAAAAAATATTTTCACATATTTATTAGATATGATGACTGGCTGAAATGGGCCAAGTAATAGAATATCATTTCCATTAAGGATAGACTTACTTTGCTCTCCTTATTTGTTTGTGATTTCATTTGCCAGCAGAGTGTATGGATATAAACACTGTAGAGACATATATAAAAGAACTGAGCTGGTGCAGCATATTAGTATATGGGGTTCAGATAATCCACTATATTTTGCCAGAGCTGAGCCAGACAGACATAAAATTTGTACTGGGAAAGGAAATGCATTTAACTTTTATAGTGAGTGGAGCAGCTAATGTGAGAAAACCTATTAGTTATTCAAAATTTGGCTTACATTAAAAAATGTTCAAAATCTAGTGGGAAATATAATTAAAACTGATAATAATTAAAAGGAATATAAGAATCATAGCAATAATCAAAATATATTTTATATAGATTTTTTGACTGTAGAATATATATTTTTCACAACAGAAATATGAACATTTAGGAAAAACATTGCTTTACATTTGTATCGATTATCCAACTAAGCATGGCTAATGTCATTTGTATTAATTCAAAATAATATTTAAAGGAAACCCTCAGATTTTAGATGCAGCTTGCACCACGACATATGTAATCTTCTCTTGCCTACATAATGTTTTCATAAGGTAAAAATCAAGAGTTTATTTTCAGTTTTCAAACAGAAGTCTAACATCTAAGGAAGTCAAACCACTGTGTCAAATTAAGGAAATCAAAAGAATGGGGAAAAAAGGGAGAAGCGTGGTTTCAATGTGAATACAATTCTGTTTCCATTTAGACCATGCTGCTTCTGGCTTGGTTTAATCAAAATAATAAAACTAGTCAGTAGGCCACTAGCTGGGCATTACACAGAGTAAAGAAAGTGCATAATCATCTGTCTTTGACAGTTTTCACAAATGAGAAGAAATTTAAAGTTTTTCGTACATTGATACTCAAAACAGGACTGTTTAAGATCATATTTTAATCACCAAGAAATAGAATAATTAAAAACAGGGACTGACTCTGGAAGGCCCACGGAAAAGACCCAGGTCTCATTGGAATCAGATCTAAGTGTCCCCTTATGACAGACTGGTAGAAGCAGAAGGTAGACTTCTATTTTTAGTCTACATACAGCCTTGTCTGGGAACAACCTGGGCCTAGGTAAGTCTCTTAAAACCTGCCTCTGAATTTTTTTCACAAAATTAATTTATGCTAAGCATGAATCACAAAAATGCATTTTTTGCTTGAACATACAGGCTTGAAATATAATTCTTTTTCTCAGTTGATGCCCAGAAATGTCCATTAAAGTACTTTGAAGACAATTATCAAGATTTTTTTTTCCTGAGTGTGAGCTTTTTTCCTCTCAAAAGTAGGAATTTTCCTTTGTGTTTTTCTCAGAAAGAACTACTACATTTCTTTAACCCTCTTCTGCAACCCTAGTACCCTCCTCACTCCCACACCCCAACACAAAGACACTCCTTAATTGTATTACTGTTAGGTTGACCTCCAACCCCAACTAAAATGAGGACAAGGCTAGTTTTGTGTTTCGTGGGATAACAATTTATGAGCAATTAAAAATGAAGGGACACAAAGCATTCATCACAGTCTCAGCCAGACAGGCAGCTGAGGTCAAAGGCTGTAGCAATGAAGTGTGCACAATATATTTTTATTTCTGTTTTCACTAAGAAAGAAACGGGTTAGCTAAAAATTATGGCATGCAGCCTTCAGTTCAAAATAGGTGCACTTAATCTTTGGAGACAGTTCATGCTTGGGCAGATAGGTTATGACAGTGCATACAAAGACCCACACAAGCACAGTTTTACACACACACACACACACACACACACACACACACACACACACACACAC
>CAJQZJ010034466.1:1166893-1188505 GCA_907164525.1 Lophiomys imhausi | reverse complement strand
ACACACACACACACACACACACACACACACACACACACACACACACACACACAGTGAAAGCTCTATGTAGGCACCAGCTCAACTTTTCCATGTAAAATGTGTAGTGTAGGTGTTGTCTTCAGCAATGGGACAGTGCAACCTATAGTCTTGGCAACAGCCTAGTTTGTTTAGGGATTCCCATGGAACCCCTTTGGCCGACAACTCAATTACATACATCCCAGTCCTGGTACTGAAAGCTTCATTTGGTGACAAGAGATGGCCTGTTGGGGATCTGTCCCCTCTATTACTTGACAATTTCATTTAAATCACCTTCATATATCTCTCTCAGTGTCTGTATCTCTCTCTGTCTCATCTTTATCTATATGGAAGCTTCTACTATATTAGGTTTTCATAGTACCCCAAAAATGGCATTTAATTTTTCCCCCATCAAGCCCCTCATACTTCCCTCTCTACACTTCATATATTCATTCTGGTCCTCCATCCATCCATAACTATCTATTCTGATTTTCTTTCCTAGGGAGATCTATTTGTCCCCCAAGTGGCCCCAGACCCTTCTTCAGATCGGACCCCTTTGGTTCTATGAATTCTTTCTTGCTTCTCATTGACTTGAGAGTTAGTATGTGCAGAAAAGAACATCACTTAAAGAAAGTGAAAATGTGGGCAAAGATTTTTTTTTTTTTTTTTTTTTTTGTCAAACAGGACAAAAAATCTATTTGTCTTTCTAGGTCTGGGTGATCTCAATCATGATGATTATTTCTTAGTTCCATCTAGTTATCTTTGAATTAAATCATTTCCTTCTCTTAATGTCTGACTAATACTACAGTGTATAAATGTACCATACTTCCTTTATCCATTCTTCTTTTGAGAGACATTTAGGTTGTTTCCAATTTCTGACTGTTATGAATAGAGCAGCAATGAACATGGCTGAACAAGTATCTCTGTGGTAGGACGAAGAATCCTTTCAGTATATGCCCAAGTGTGGTATAGCTGGATTTATTATCTTATTCCTAAGGTCTCACCACACTGATTCCCTAGTGGTTGAACAAGTTTCCAGTCCCACCAGGAATGGATAAGTGTTCCTCTTACTCCAATTCCTTGCCAGCATGACCGGTCACTTGTTTGATTGATCTTAGTCATTCTGATGGGTATAAGAGAGAAATCACAAACAGTTCTGATTTGCATTTCCTGAAAGAATAAGGATGTTGAATATTTCTTTAAGAGTTTTCCAGCCATTTGAGTTTTCCGTTTTGAGAATTTTTGTTTATATCTGTACCCTATTTTTTAAATTAAATTACATTTTATTTTATTGTATTTTTCATTTTACATCCCAATTGTAGCCCCTCCCTTCCCCTCTTCTTGGTCTCACTCTTCCACCCCATTCTTCCATCCCCTTCCCATTCACTGCAGAAAAGGGGTATCCCTCCCTCTCTCCTATACCCATCCCACCCCACATATCAGGTAACATCATATCTGAGTGCTTCCTCTTCCATTGAGGGAAGTGATCAAAACTCAAGCCTCACAATCCTTGTCAGAGACAGCCTCCCCCCACTTGCAAGGGCTCCACATTATGACCAATCTGCCAATCAGTTACATATGTGTAGGGGGCCTAGGTCTAGTCCATGAATGCCCTTTGAATGGTGACTCAGACTCTGTGAGACACAATGGGCCTAGGTTAGTTGACTCTGCTGGACTTCTTGTGCAGTTCTTGTCTCCTCCTAGTCTTTCTATCCTTCCCCCCATTCTTCTACCAGATCCTTGGTATTCTACCTAATGTTTGGCAGTGAGTCTCAGCTTCTGTTTGGATCCTCTGCTGCATGGAGGTTCTCAGAGAACAGTTATGCTATACTTCTGTCTACAAGCATAGTAGAGTAACATTAATAGTGATAGGGGTTGGCTCTCTCCCTTGGGGTAGATCTAAGGTTAGGCCCATCATTGGTTCATCATTCTCTCAATGTCTACTATATTTTGTGCCTGCAGATCTTTTTTTAAATTGTTAATTTTTTTTTACTGAATATCTAGTTTTTTGAGTTCACACACACACACACACACACATTGGATATGAGGCCTCTATGACATGTGTAGCTGATAAAAATCTTTGCCCACATTTTCACTTTCTTTAAGTGATGTTGTTCTTTTCTGCACAGAAGCATTTCAGTTTCATGAAGCCCCATTTACTAATTGTTGATCTTATTGCCTGCACTACTGGCGCTCTGTTCAGAAAATTTTCTCCAGTGCCAGTCAGTTCAAGGCTATTCCCCACTTTCTCTACTATTAGGTTCAGTGTATATGGTTGTGTGTTGAGATATTTGATCCATTTGGAGATGGAGATTTGTCCAGGATGATACATATTTATCCATTTGAATTTTGTTACTTGTAACTGTCCTGTTTGACAAACACCATTTGTTGAAGATAGTGTTCTGTTTCCAGTATGGATTTCTGGCCTTTTTAAAATAAAAAGTCATGTATCTATAGGTGTGTGAATTTTTGTGTGAGTCTTCAATGTGATTTCATTGATCAACATGTCAATTTATTTACCAATACCAGGCTCCTTTTAGTACTATAGTTATATGGTACAACTTGAAATCAGTGAGGGTGACAACTCCAGCATTGCTTTAATTATTTAAGATTGTTTTAGATATCCTGCAATTTTGTTTGTATGTGTGTTTACATATGAAGCTGAAAATTGTCATTTCAGTATCTGTGAAAATTTAAGTTGTAATTTTCATGAAGAATGCATTGACTCTGTAGATTGCTTTTGGTAAGATGGTCATTTTTAGTATATTAATCCTACCTACCAGTTCATGAGCATAGGAGATCATTCCATCTTCTAACAGCTTCTTCAATTTCTTTTTTATACTTTTATCATACAAGTCTTTCTCTTGTTTGGTTATAGTTATCACACAATATTTTAGATTATTTTAGATTGTTGTAAAAGGTGTTGCTTTCCTAATTTTCTTCTCAGCATGTTTGTAATTTATATGTAGGAGAACTACAATTTCTGTGAGTTAATTTTGTATACAGCTACTTTGCTGAAAGTGTTTATCAGCTGTAGGAGTTTCCTAGTGTAATGTTTAGAGTCACTTATGTATATTATCATAACCTCTGCAAATAAAGACATTTTGATATTTCTCTTTATTTCAGTTACTATTCTAGCTAAGACTACATATTTAACAGGTATGGAGAGAATAGTCAGCATTTTCTTGTTCCAGATTTTAGTAGAATTTCTTTGAGTTTAAGATGATGTTAGTTATGAGCTTGGTATAAACTGCCTTTATTATTTGTGTTATCTCCTTATATCTCTAATCATCCCAGGACTTTTATTATGAAAGGGTGTTGAATTTTGTCAAAGGTCTTTTCTGTATCTAATAGATGATCAAGTGGTTTTTGTCTTTCACTTTGTTTCTAATGTGGACTGCATTTTCAATTTATATATGTCATGTCATTCCATTGCTTCATATTTTGGATGAAGGCTACTTGATCGTGGTGGATGATCTTTTTGATATTTTCTTTGATTCAGTTTGCAAGATTCTATTGAAAAATTTTCATCTGTTTCATAAAAGCTTTTGTTCTGTAATTCTTTCTTTTTGGTTTGAGTATCAGAGTAACATGACTTTGTAAAATGAATTTGGCAATGTCCCTTCTGTTTCTATTTTCTGGAATAATTTGAAGAGTATTGGCATTAACTATAATTCGGCATTAAAGTCATGCATTTCTGCCCTTTTATTTTGGTCAGGTGATTTCTCATTACTGATTTTACTTCACTATGGGTTATAGGTCTATTTAAATTGGTTACCTAATCTTGATTTAGCTTTGGTAAGTGGCAAGAAATTATCTAGTTCTTTTAGATTTCCTAATTTGATGGAGTGCATGTTTTTAGAGTATGTCCTTATGATTCTCTGGAATTCCTTGGTGTCTGCTGTTATGTCCCACTTTTCATTATTTTATTTTTTAATTTGATATTTTCTCTGTCTTTAAGTTCATTTCAATAAGAGTTTGCTAATCCTTTCTATTTTCTCAAAGAACCGACTTTATTTTTTTGATTCTCTGTATTTTTGTTTGTTTATCTTATATTTTACTGATTTCAGCTATGAATTTGATTATTTCTTGTGATTTATTCATTTTGGGTTTTAGACCATTGAGTTGCATTATTAAGTTGCTAGTATGAGATATTTCTATTTCTTTTTATATTTAAGAACCTCGTCTCTTAGAACTACCTTCGTTGTTCCACACAAGTTTAAATATGTTGTGTATTTAGTTTCAATCAATTCTAGGAAGTCTTTAATTTCTTTCTTTATTTCTGTCTTGACTCATTTGTCATTCAATAGTGAGTTGCTAAGTTTCCATTGAGTTTCTAAGCTTTGTGTTATTCCTTTTGTTCTTCATAATCAACTTTAGTCCATGTAAATAGAATGAAAGCTTTCATTTTGATTTTCTTATATCTGTTGAGACTTGTTTTGTGACTATGTGATTAATTTTGAAGAAAGTTCCATGAGGTGCTAAGAAAAAGATATATTCTTTTATTTGAGTGACATGTTCTGTAAATATTTTAGGTCCTTTTGGTTTATAACATCAGTTCACTCTAGTGTTTGTTTAGTTTTTGTCTGGATGATTTGTCTATTGATGAGAGTTGGGGTACTGAAATCCCAAACTATCAATGCATGAGAGTCAATATGTGATTTTAGCTAGTAGAGTTTTTGTGATTGTTGTTACTTATTTTATTATTATTTTAAGAAATGAATTTGGTTGCTCTTATGTTTGGGACATATATGTTAAGAATTGAAATGTTGGGAAAGAGAAGATGGCAGCGATATGGTTGGACAGATTCTGATCATCAGGAAGACCAATTGGACCATTGCAGAGATATACTCCTGCTGAATGACAGTTTTTGAGGCACAAACCTATCTGGGCTTTCCCATCAAAGCCAGGGACAATAAGGAACTCTACTGAAAATATAGACACAGGAAGAACAGAGACACCAGACACCAGACACAGAGAGAGCTTCCAGCCAGGAGACAGTACACTATTCATCCCAGTGGAAGATCTGGCAGATCAGATCTTTTCAGGGCATCACTTGGCAGTTTTGACCTCCAAATAGAGGCCCTCCTCAGTTTCTTGAGTCTTCAGCTTCTGCATAGGCATTCTGACCCCCAGGAGAAGACCAGTAGAGCCACTCCAATAAGACTGAGGGTGATTCTCCCTGGGATATGAAGTATGGTGGTGTCTGGTAACCAGTAACTGGGGGATAGAGATGGCAGGTGCTGAGTATCCTTTAGCCCAAGCATGCTGTGAACAGGATATAGACTACATATTGGAACTCCATGTCATTTCCTCCAACCCCCGGCCCCTTGACTGGGATCTTCACTGTGCACTCAGGATACAGCATCTACATCTGAGTTCAGAGGAGTAAAGCAGTTCTGGAATATTATGTGAAGCCAGAGAAACCATGCTGCACCAGTTCACAGAGCTTTAGTCTGAGAGGCACAGGCTGGCTCTGAGACTCACTTGAGAGTAGATTGGGAGAACCATGGCCCCAGTTCTGACACCCTACCTACAGACAGACTGTTGGAAGCCCCTGCCAACTCAGGCAGGCTGTTCTGGAACACAGCGCTTCAGACAGGAAAAAGGCATCTGAGATTTGCTGAGTCAAGAGCTGTAGACACCTTGGGAACTCCATATTGGAACTCCCTGCCCATGCTTACTATAGCAGTCTACAGCCTCATTTCAGAGCATCAATATCTCCACCCCGAGCAGTAAAGCGGCTCTGGACTGTGATGTACTGCCCGGGCAGGCAAGTTGTGGTGACCACAGAACTTCTGACAGAGAGGCACAAGTTGATCTTGAGATCCCCCTGAGAGTAGCTTGGAAGGACCATACCCACAGTCTTGACACCCTAGCTATAGGGAATCTGTTAGAAACCCTACTGACTCACAGGCTACACTGGAACACAGGGCCTCTGGCAGGGAGGAGGTGGCTGAGATTCCCCCCTGAGTCCAAGTGCTGTAGATGCCTTGTGAACACCATATTGGAACTCCCTGCCGGCACCCACTTTGGCAGGGCCTTTAGACTACTGCCTCAGTCTACAGCATCTAGATCTAGGTCCGGGGCAGGAAAGTAGTTCTGAACTATTGGGTGCCATCCAATCAAGTGGGCTGCACTGGAATACAGAGATTCTGACAGAGAGGCACAGGTTGATCCTGAGACCACCCTGAGAATAGCTTGCGAGGAGCACAACCACAGTTCTGACACCCTAGATACAGGGAACTGCCAGAAACCACACCAGCTCAGGCAGACTAGACTGGAGCACAGTGATTCTGGCCGGGAAAAGGCAGCTGAGCTTCCCTGAATCCAAGCACTGTGGACAGGGTATGAATTCCACATCAGAACCTCTTGCTGGCACCTGCCTTGCCCCTCAGCTGAATACCCAGGCTAAAACACAGAGAGCTCCAACCCTGGAGCAGTGAAACAACCCCAGACAATTTCTCACACCCCTTCATGCTAAAAGTCCTGGAGATAGCTGGTATACAAAGACTATATCTAGAAATTATAAAGACAATATACAGAAAGCAGTAGGTAACATCAAATTAAATGGACAAAAACTTAAAGCATTTCCTCTAAAATCAGGGACAAGGCAAGGATGCCCACTCTCCCCATATCTTTTCAACATAGTACTTGAAGGTCTAGCTAGAGCAATAAGACCACTAAAGGAGATCAAGGGATACAAATTGGAAAGAAGTCAAATTATCCATGTTTGCAAATGATATGATAGTATACATAAGTGACCCCAAAAATGCCACCAGAGAACTTCTACAACTGATAAACACCTTCAGCAAGGCAGCTGGATACAAAGTTACCTCAAAAAAATCAGAAGCACTTCTTTATACAAAAGCTGAATGGGCTGAGAAAGAAATTAGGGAATCAACACCCTGTACAATAGCCACAAACAATATAAAACACCCGGGGGTAACTGTAAACAAGTAAGTGAAAGATCTGTATGACAAGAACTTCAAGTCCTTGAAGAGGACATCAGAAGATGGAAAGATCTCCCATGCTCATGAATAGGTAGGATCAACATAATAAAAATGGCCATCCTACCAAAAGCAATATACAGATTCAATGCAATTTCTACCAAAATACCACCAAAACTCTTTAAGTATCTTGAAGAAAAATTCTCAACTTCATATGGAATAACAAAAACCCAGAATAGCTAAATAAATCTTGTACAAAAAAAATGGAGGTATCACCATCCCTGATTTCAAGCTATATTATAGAGCAATAGTAATAAAAACAGCATGGTACTGGAATAGAAACAGACCAGTTGATCAATGGAATCTAATTAAAGGCCCAAAATTAACCCACCCACCCATGGTCACTTAATTTTTGACAAAGATGCCAAAACCATACAGTGAAAAAAGGACAGCATCTTCAACAAATGGTGCTGGTCTAACTGGATATCAACATGTAAAAGAATGCAAATTGATCCATACTTATCACCCTGCATAAAACTTAAGTCCAAGTGGATCAAAGACCTTAACATAAAGCCCAACACACTAAACCTGATAGAAGAGAAAGGGAGGAAAAGCCTTGAACTCATTGGGACAGATAATAACTTCCTGATCAGAACACCAATGGCTCAGGCTCTAAGACCAACAGTCAATAAATGGGACCTCATGAAACTTAAAAGCTTCTGCAAGGCAAAGGACACTGTCATTCGACAAAATGGTAACCTACAGACAGGGAAAAATCTTTAACAACCCCACATCTGACAGAGGGCTAATATTCAAAATTTATAAAGAACTCAAGAAATTAAACACCAAGAAACCAAATAATTCAATCAAAAAATGGGGACAGAGCTAAACAGAGAATTCACAAAGGAAGATTCTCCAGTGGCCGAGAGACACTGAAAAAAAGGCTCAACATCCTTAATCATCAGAGAAATGAAATTCAAGATGACTCTGAGATTCCATTTTACATCTGTAAAAGAATGACTAAGATCATAAACTCAAATGACAGCACATGCTGACAAGAGTGTGGAGAAAAGGGAACACTCCTCCATAGTGGGAGTACAACCACTATGAAAATCAGTGTGGCGATATCTTAGAAAACTTGGAATAGTTCTACCTCAAGACCCAGCCATACCACTTCTAGGTATACATTCAAATGATTCCTCACTAAACCACAGGGACATTTCATCATCTATGTTCATAGCAGCTTTATTGGTAATAGCAAGAAACTGCAAACAACCTAGATGTCCCTCAACTGAATAATGGATAAAAAAAAATAGCGGTACATTTACACAGTGGAATACTGCTCAGCTATCAGAAACAAGGAAATCAAGCAATTTGCAGCCAAATGGATGGAACCAGAAAAGCTTATCCTGAGTGAGCTAACCCAAACTCAGAAAGATGCACATGGCATCTATTCACTTATAATTAGATTTTAGCCATATAGTACAGGATAACTATCCTACAACCAACACACCAAAAGGAACAGGGACATAGACCTTGTTACTTGTTTGTGGGACACTTTGCCCTAATGGAGTTGCCATATAGGCCCACAGTGTAAGAGGAAGCTCTTAGCCCTCATAAGAGTGTTGAAGTGAGGGGGGCTGATATGGAGGGGCAACACTCTCCAGAGGACTAGGATAGGTGGGAGAGGGGGGAGAGGGTGGGAGGGTAGGACTGGGAGGGGTGGAGATGTAACTTGAAGTAATAAATAAACATTAAAAAAAAAAGAATTGAAATGTTGACAGGTGTGGTGATGCATGCCTTTAGTCGCAGTACTTGGGAGGGAGGGAGGCAGATGTCTGTGAGTTCAAGGCCAGTCTGCTCCATAGAGTGAGTTCCAGGATAGCCAGGGCTACATGAAGAAACCCTGTCTTGAAAAAAAAATTGAAATGTTATGTTGATGAATTTTTCCTTTGATGAATATGTAATTTTCATACTTATCTCTTTTTATTAGTATTTGTTAGAAGTCTACTTTTTAAAATAAAATGGCTAAACCAGTCTGCTTCTTACATCCATTTGCTTGGAATATTTTTCCATCCTTTTTACCCTGAGGTGATGTTTATCATTGATGTTAAGGTGTGGTTCTTGGCTTCAGCTCCTGTGTGTGATTAAGCTCTTATGATTAGAATTTTCCTTTTAATTCTTTCTGTAGACCTGATTTTTAGGTAGATGTTGTTTTAATTTGATTATATCATGAAATGTCTTATTTTTCCATTTATTGTTATTGAACATTTTGCAGTGTATAGTAGTCTGAGCTGGCATTTGTGGTCCTTTAGTATCTGTTGCACATATGTCCAGGCCCTTACGGATTTTAGACTCTCCATTGAGAATTCAGGTGTAATTCTAATAGATCTATCTATATGTACCTTTCTTGGTGTTTAACCCCTGCAGCCTTTAATATTCTTTCTTCATTCTGTATGTTTAGTATTTTGATTATTACGTGCCAAGGGAACTTTCTTTTGTGCTCTCGTCTTCTTGATGTTCTATATGCTTCCTTACATTGATAAGAATATTCATATTTAGGTTATGGAAATTTTCTTCTATGATTTTATTCAAAATATTTTCTGTGCTTTTAACCTACATTTGTTCTCATTCATTTATTCCTATTATTCTTAGGTTTTATCTTTGCATAGTGTCTCATACTTTCTGGATGCTTTGTTCTAGGAGGTTTTCTTTTTTAACAGTTTCTTTGACTGATGCATACATTTCTTCTATTATATCTTCAATACCTGAGATACTATCTTCCATATCTTATATTCTGTTGATGAAATTTGTTCCTGTAGTTTCTAAATGAATTCCTAAATTTTAATTTTTAGATTTCTATCAGTTTGGGTTTTCTACATTGATTCTATTTCTACTTTCAGTACTTGACTGATTTATTCATTTCATTTCACTGTTTAGGTTTATATAGAATTTTTATGAGATTTATTCTTTTCTCCTTTAAGGATGTCTGTTGTACTCTAACGGGCTATTTTAAGGTGTTCCTCTTGTGTTTCTGCTATGCTGCAATACTCAGGGACTGCTCTGGTAATGTAGGTTGGGTCTAGTGGAGACATACTGTCCTTGCTGTTATTGATTGTGTTTTTACATTGACATCTAGGCATTTAGGTTTTAGAAGATTGAAATTCTGGGTTTTGATATCTGGATTTGTCTTTGTTGGTTTGGTGTTTTGTTTCTTGGTTTCTGTAGTTGTCTTTGGTTCTTAGAAGAGTGTGGCAGCTTTATGTTGCCTGCAGAAAATTTTTCTGTGTTTCTGATAGGTGTGACCACTGGTGGTTCTGGGTATAATGTGGTCCTAGGTTATGGGGACTGAGGAATACAAATGGGCTAGTAGGGAATCTTAAGGTGTTCACATGTATGAGGGAAGCAGGGTGTTCCATACACATCTGCTTAGTCCCCTGGGAATGGGGACAGAGAGTGAAGAAAGGCCATAACAGATCCAATGCTGGGATGAGAGTGGCAGATGTGATATGGAAAGACAAGGGTGAAGAGGAGGGAGAGTTAGGATCCAAAGTTTGCCAACCTTCATTCCTGGCCTATTTGCTTCTCTGTGAGGCTTGAAAGATGAGGACAGAGCAGAGAAGGAGCAGTGCATAGCTCTACATAGTCTACTACAAAGAGGGGAGTAGTGAATTGGATTTGAAGAAGAGGTGAAAATCCAAAGTTAGGTTGCCTGATTTCCTGGCCAGAGTGGCTGTGGTTTTCCAGGGAATGTCTGCTGGATTTATGGACTGCAGTAAAGCCATGAGTGTGTGAGAAGAAAGATTGGAGGGGAAGACCAATGCATTCCACTGGAGATGGGGAGAGAGAGCAGTGAGACTGTAGCATATGGTCTATTAAAGAACTAGGAGTGAAATAAAAATATTGGATTTGGAGGAGAGAAGAGAGAGGTGAAGATTTATAGTTAGGCTACCTGTTTCCTTGTCCATAGAGATAGAGTGTTTGCAATGAATGTCTGCTGGTGTTGTGGGCTGGGATAATGGATGAGTAGGGGAAAGATAGTTGGAAGAGGAAGTCATGTTGGAAATGGGGTCAGAGAGGAAGGGGAGAACACAGTATATGTTCTGTTACAGAGTTGAGGATGAAACTGGAAGACTGAACTTGGAGGAAGAGAGGGAAATGTGAAGATTTGCAGTTAGCTAAACTGTTTCCATCCCTGGAGTCTGAAATCCTTTTTAAAAGTTCATTTTGACTGCCTTTCAGGACCATAATATCATTTATTATACATAACTTTCTAGAGTTTCAACTCAGGCAGCCGAGACAAGTGGTTGAGGTGGCTAATTAATATATCAAAGTGAATATCTCCCCCAGGTTCTTCCAGCATTCCTCAGTCCCTATCTGTTACAGAACATCAGAACATCTCATGCTGGCACACCCTGCCCTCTACTCTGAACTTTCCAGCTCAGGGACTGGACTTCCCTTCCCCCAGAAGCTCTTTCCTATGTAGTCAAGATATTTTAGTTTCCCTTTCTCTCTCCCTTTGTCTCTGCATCTCTCTTTCCCAGTATGCACCTCAACCACTTGTCCTAGGTCTGAATCTCAACAGTATTGATTTGGCCTTCCATATAGTTTATATTGCTTCAATGAGACCTGAGCTTGTGGATTTCTTTCATTGGTTATGTATCTAAAGTGAGAGTCTAGGATGCCTGACTTGAGTAGAAGTTTGATTTTGATTTTGCTATTACCCAAGGTTGGTTGATTTCAGATCAGGTATGAGGAGTTGATGAGTCAATCCTTCAAATGTTGATTTGTATTGGCATAATAGAGGGGACTCTGTAAGAAACCAAGAAAATTTAAGAATGGAGTGAACAGCTGGATCTTCTTGGCTTGTATGTTAGCTGTGATACCTGAGCTTTTCCTGAGAATTCTCCAGATGGGCCAAGGTCTTAGGCTTTCACCATGGTAGGCTATCACACAAATGTGTATCTCAGTCTAGGCCTGGAGGTTGGATATGGTATAGGATGACTAAAGTTCAGTGAAATACAGACTGGAACAGAGCACAGGATGTTGTACCTATATTAAGTGTGGAGCTTGGATATGGTGTGGTGGATTAGAATACAGAATATTTAGAACTTTAGGTCAAAGAGTGTGTCACTTGGACTAAATTTGGAGGTTAAAAAAATACAGGTGTGGCTTATCAGCCTGTACAGGTTAAAAACAAATGTCACAAACCCAGGTCTATAGGTTGTGAAGAGTCAAAGGGACCCAACAGACTAAGCTAGTACACAACATGTGTAACAATGGCCAAACAAAGAATTTCGGCACAGGTAGAGCTCACCAGACTGTGCTTGGGTGTTGGATACAGAACCAGAGATAGGTCTGGGGATCAGGAAGAGTATAGGTAAAAGAGAGCCAGGTGGACTCACCAACCTAGGCTAGAGCCCAGGATTTCCAGCTATGTTCATTGTCCCTCTATTCACAATAGCTAGGGAGTAAACACAATATAAATGTCTTTCAATGCATGAATGAATAACAAAATTGTGGCAAATATACACAATTGATTTTTATTCAGCTATAAAGAAAAAAATTGTTAAACTTGAAGGTAACTCAACAGGACTAGAGAATATATTGAGTGAGGTAGCCCTTAACCAGAAAGACAAAAGTCACATGTCATTTTATATTTGTACCTCCTAGCTTCAAATCTTTTGATGCAAGTATATTATGTGATGTAACTGAGGAAATAAAAAAAGTGAAAAGAGACATTGTATGCAAGAGGGGAGATAAGAGGTTGTAGGGGGAATAGTAGTACAAAATCTCTATGAAGGGGAAATGAGAAAAATATAGAGAAGATTTTATTTAGGGAGTAGGTATGGAATGAAATACTAAAAGAAGGGAGGGTAGAGGAATAAGGAACAATAAGGATGATTGGGAAAAGCTATGGGAAGGCATAATTTAAATATAATTAAAATGCATATAAATTTAATGTATGAGTATATGTTATAAATAAATAAATAGTTCAGATAAAAAGTGTGCTATTTACAGTGATAATACTTCTCCTCAAACCATGTATTATCAAACAAAAAACCTAATGTTAGACATGGGAAGTCTCTCCTTCACTTTTTAGTCAGGGGAGGTCAAGGGACGAACTACCACAACAATATAGGCTATTGCTGTTGCCCTTGATTGCCTATGAAAACTTAAAGGTAAGTCCCTATTGCTAAAGATACAACATTCTTTACACACAGGACATGGAAGAATCAAGCTAGAGCTATTCTGGATACATTATCCCTGAGTATATTGGGTATTGAATACTGAGTATTCAGGTACTCACATAGTATCTGAAGGTGGTACACAAGCTGCCAAGGGAAAGGAACACTCAAGTCCTTCCTAGTTGTAAAGTCTTTGAACCACTACAGTGACTGGACTTTCAGGATATCCCAAAAGGTGTAATAGTGACAGTTTTGTATTTTTAATAACCAATAGCTGCCTAGGTACACTTAAGATGTCCTCAGCAGAAGAGAATTCTTCTCTGGTACTGTAAATCTAGGCTACTTACTTACTACCTATGGCTGGAGAGGTAATGAACTTGAAAAGAGAACCCACTTCTGCTATTTTCCTAAATAATATGATTTCTGTTTTGCAGATACTTATCTTTGTACTTACAGATGAGTATAGCTCTCACCCTTCATAATAGAAGCATCTTATTTTGCAACTGATAGATACTATTATAGAGATCCACAACTGCTCAAAATGCAAAGAATAAATTACAGATCTGTAATGCAGTCTCTATGTTCAAGGGTCAGGGAAAATTATGGAAGAACTGACAGAAAGGTTGTAAGAGCCAGAAGACTAGGGCGTCTGCTGTGAGATAGTATCTTCTAAGAATGACAAGGAAGCCACACATACAGACTTTCAAAAATATGGTTATCTAATGATATACCTTAAACTTAAAAAAAAAAAAAAAGGAAGAGGATGGGGGCATTGAGGGGGAAGAGGGTGGGAGGGTGGGACTGGAGTAGGGAGGGGATTGTGATTGAAATGTAACTTGAGGAAATAAAAAATAAATTTAAAAAAAATTAAAAATGTGGTTATCTGAACAAGACAAAACCAGTTGCCATGCCAAAGTATATGTGAAATTCCATATGGTCCTCTTATTATTGTAATGTATTCTAACTCTATAAATTAATATTAAATATAACTATAAATTAAATATGAAACTTTAACATTTAAATTTGTTTCCTTCTGATTTGCGCTCTTATTACACATGCAACTTCATGTATTATATTGGTACAACACTCAGTGCCCTATTAACAAATGCAAGTAATGATAATAAGCTCTGATAGTTTATGTGTTGATTCACTAGTTGATTGTGGATTGCTTCAACTTTTTACTGTTCCAAAGTTACACTTATGAAAAATATTTCTTTTGAGGAACATATAGTTTCACTTAAAAAAACTTATGTGCAGAAGTGTTTGGACACATAGTAAGTTTTTGTTTAGCTGTCTGAAAATTTGTGAGGGAATTTCTCAAATATGTATCTTTTTGATTTTCACTGTTAATGTAAGTGGGCTCCAATTGCTGCAGATATTTTTGTATATTTGGTACCTTACAGTTTTTAAATTTTACATATACTAGTTAGGGCAAAGTATTATCACATAGCTTTAGCTTATACTACCTGATGGCTTACAGTATTGAGTCTTTTTGCTCATATATGAACCACATTTTGTGAGTAATAATTATGGATCTAGGCTTCCATTAAGAATGTAGGAAAATAACATCAAATTGAGTCTTCAAGTTTTTTTTTTTTTCTGCTGTATATTTTGCATGGAGCAAGAACTCTGTATTTTCTGGGTACAAATCTCTTAACAGAAGTGAATTTACAAGTGTTCTCTTCATATTTAATAACTGTGCCTTTCAGAACAAGATTTAAATGTTGATAAATGCTCATATGTAATTTTAAAAATAGTTGTTGCTCCTCATGTTTTATGTAAGAAATCCTTATCTACTACATAGCAAAGGAAATAATCAATTGAGAAAAGAGATGTCAGTAGCAAATATTCTCTAGCTATGCATTTGAGAAAGGGTTTGCATCTAAAATAAATAAATAAATAATTAATAAAACTACACAGAAAGAAATCAAACAACCCGATCAATAAATGACCTAATAAAATGGACAGTTCTAAAACAACGAAATAAAAATTACCAGCAAAAACTTGAAAAAATGTTCAACTTAACTAACAAATGAAAAATGCAAATTAAAATATGAGATTCCATATCAGCTTAGTCAAAATAGCATTTAAGAAACCATATATTGACTTCCAGTTTAGTGTTTTTATTTGACCCCTGAATATGTGAATGAGTGGGTCTCTGATTCTTGTTCCTTCTCTTGGGCTCTTTTTCATCTGTTGGTTTGCCTTGTCCAACTTTGGTATGAGTGCCTTTATTTTATAGGATTATGTTTTGGTGTTATTTATTATTATTATCTCTTAGAAACATGTTCTTTTCTAATGAGAGAAGAAAGGGAGTGGATATGGATAAAAGCAAAGGTGTGGAAGAACTGAGAATTCTAGAGGGAGAGGAAACTATGATCAGTATACGTCTATATCTATATCTATCTATGTCATCTATATCTATGCCTATATCTATATCTATGCCTATATCTATATCTATCTATCTATATCTATGTCTATATCTATATCATCTATATATAATAAGAAAAGAATCTATTTTCAGTAATAGAAAAAGAAGAAAAGAAATACAAATAAACTTGGCAAGCAGAGAATGATGACCACAGGGAATCCTTTTAAGAGAGCCCACCATGCTGGTGGGAATGTAATCTCTTCCATCTACTGAAGAAACCAACATGGAAGTGCTTCAGAAAACTAAAAATAGAACTATATGTGGTTTAGCTCTACCTCTCCTGGGTAAATACTCAAAAGAACTATATAAGCATCTTCCAACAATATTGAATAATTTCAACAAATGTTACTGTAGTGTTTTATCAGCTTATGCTTGTGTATCTTCCACATTTTGATTATCTACAGTTTAAAATAGTGTATGAAATGTTGACTTTCAGTTATGTGTTGCTAATTTGTAGAGTGAAATTTGTTCTTAAATTTGAATCCTGTTATCTTGATAAAATCATTTATTAATTTAAGTAGCTTCTTTTTAGATTCATTGAGAAATTTTATGTATTTAATTATATGAATCTGTTAACTATACTGAGAGAGTACAAGTTATTCTCAGATTAGTTAAGTACCTGTGTGTGTTTAATTCACATGAAATGTTTGTAGATATATACCCAGTTACCTTAGATTACCTGATTTAATTAACAGCTTCATAATATTCCATTGTGTAAATGTATCACATTTTCCTGATCCATTCATCTGCTGACAGACATCTAGGTTATTTCTGGTTTCTGACTTTTATGAATAAAGTAGCAATGAACATGGTTGAGCAAGTGTCTCTGTAATAGGCTACATGGTAAATGGGTGGACTAGAAAACAAAATTATCTTGAGTGAGGTGATCCAGACGCCAAAGACAAATAATTGGTTTTCTTTTCTTTTTTTTAATTCTAATTCTTTTATTGAAAAAAAATATTTTGTGAGTTTCACATCATGCTCCATGTCCTCCCATCTCCCACTTCCACCCAGACCAATCCTCTACCTTTGCAATCTGTCCCAGCAAAAAAATAAAATAAAATAACAGCTCATTGTGGAAGCTACAGTGTATCTCTGTATGTCCCACAATATTCCCCTTTGTCCACACATTCTTCTTGCAAATGTTCATTATAATGACTCCCTTTTCTGGTACGAGTTCCCTAGTTTCTGCTACTCCATCAGTACTGGAACTCCTCTCAGATATGCTGTAACTTTCCTGTGTCATGGAGATCCTGGAGTCCTGGGTTGTGGAACTGACCTCTTCTTTCACTCCAGCAGACCATCCATGGGGTAGATGTTGGGGTGGGCCAACTTAAAACCGTGGTTCTGGACCTGAAGCCCCACTTGCATGGCCAGTTCTACTATGGAAAGGTGCAGGGACTGATCTCCTCAGTGGTGCAGCATGTGAAGGGCATGGGTAGCTCTCCTGCTCTTGTGACCCTTTCTGTGCCAGATCTCCTGTCAGCCAATGATGGTGAGGGCAAAAGGGAGGGGAGGGCATCTTTCCCTAGCCAAAAACACTACATAGCAGACAAAGGGCAGGGCTGACTCTACCACACTCACTCCCTCAGGGCTGGCTCACTCACAACTCCCACATCCAGGACCAGCTGCAGTGTGCTACTAGAAATATAATGTAATATATAATATGCCAGTAACAATATATGCTATACTATATTTATTATAATATATTATAAAATATATATTATGTATGATATATGCTGTGTACATTATGTATACTGTATATATTATACACTGTAATTAATAAACTACTAGTAATAATATATTTACATAATAATATATTAGTTATATACTATCTTCTAGTAATATACAATACCATTTAAAAATACTAGTTGCTAGGTACTATGACAGTCTATCACAGTTATTTTCTAAGCTAATCATAAATTAAGTTGCTAAGAGACAAGCAACATTTGCTTATCTAAATATAAGAGACAGATGAGGGTCTTCAAAAACCTCAAGAGATCTGCAGAATATGGCATTCAAGATGTTTTCTTAACTCATGATTTTTTTTTGTATCGAGACATGTCAGCTCCTGACAGCACCCCCTATTCTACTCCAAGTAGAAGATGAGCATTGAAGAATCTGTAGTGGGAGATGGTTGAATTAGTGGCAAGCCTATTTCTTGGCAAGAAAAATCCCTTGCTTCAACTGTAGACAGAATGCTGTCCAAACAGGACAAAACTTGGAAGCAGGTAAGTCGACAGCCTAGTTCTGCCAAAACAGGGTAGGCAAGTCCTTCATAATTCCTGCTTTACAAACAATGTCTGTCAGAGAAACGGGGCCAAATGGCTGAAGATTGATTCTGTAATGTATGGAGAGAAATTGGAAACTGTCCAGGCAGCCACTGGTATGTCCTTTCTTAGTTTTGGAAGCTGCTGGCACTGCACTTCCTGTATAACCAGATATATTTATCTTTCTCAGGTCTCTGAGGTAGTTGAAGACTAGATATCTAGAGTCTCATAGTTAAATTTTGAGTTGTTTAAGAATCAAGAAGATGTTCTGGATCTAAGAAGATGGTTTTTAAATTGTGATGCAAGTTAGTATGAAAGCTGAGTTAGATATAGAACTTTAAACTCATGGACATGGGTAGATAGGAGAATGTTAAAGTCAGGTGCCAAATACATATGGACTGGACATTGGGAATGTATGCTAAGCCATATAACTCTCATAATTGTGGTCTAATTATTTCTGTTGTTTTGTATTGTATTTATTGTTATAAGAGAAAGAACCATTTGTTGGACTGAAAGAGGGAGATGTTGGGGGGAAAAAGATATACCATAAACTTAAAAAAAAAAGGAAGAGGATGGGGGGGTTGAGGGGCAAGAGGGTGGGAGGGTAGGACTGGAGGGGGGAGTAGGGAGGGGATTGTGATTGAAATGTAACTTCAAGAAATAAAAAATAATTAAAAAAATATAAATATAACAACAGACACCCAGGGAATCCAGAGACTAAGGGCATTCTTTAAAAATCTGTACCCTATTAAGTTGGAAAATCTAAAAATAAAAAAGGATAATTTTCTCTCTACAAAAAAAATAAGAAAAAAATAGTAGTATACAATTCAGGACTCCATTCTAAATATGCACTACTTGACTGTGGAGAACACCTCTGTCTTCCTCAAATACATCAAATATATTATCTTCAAATACTCAAAATAAACAAATACTCTTTGAAGTCATTTGTTAAGTGGAATAATAAAGAACTGAATTATTGATGTCAAAAAAATCTGTAATAGTATGAGGAAGTGTCATGAAGAGATGCGAAATTTGTGTTCACTTTTACAATTTACACAATTACAATGTATAACATTGTAACCCATAATAAATAATCTACATATATATTTACATAATACATGGATACGAATGTGGTATGTATATATAGAATACTGTTCAGCCTTTGAAATGAAGTGTTCTACATTTTATGGTAACAAGAATAAATCTTGAAGACATTGTATTAAGTGAAATAAAACATTTATTGAACAACAAATACTGCATTAATTCACTCTATGAAATATCTAAGATATCAAATTCATAGTACTTGTGTAAAACGGTGGTAGCTAGGGGATAGTAAAAGGGGAAATTGATGCTGTTCATTTCAGTAAAAAAAAAAAAAAAAAAAAAAAAAGAAGGAAAAAAGGCTGTCAGACTATGACCTGTATTTTATCTGTAGTAAATCTTGCTCACCTGAGGTTTTGGGACTATAGAACATACGTTGAGTGTTTTATCACAATAAAATAAAATTTTACAATAAAGGAAAGAGTTATTGAACAACAATAATGTAAGGAGTGTACTTGACTCATCTCATGAAGCCTCTAGGTGAAATTCTGAATCTGGCTTAGAATTCTAAGGCATCATTCATTCTTATAATTCATTCTTCTGTGAATATGTAGCTTCATTATTATGCATATGTGTGTTTGTTTATATGTATGTACATGATATATAAGTGATAAATTATGTATATGTGTATATATGCATGTATATATAATGATGTGATAGCACATATAAGAGATGTTTATACTTCTATTTTCATTGTGTTCCTAGCAGCCAAAATATAGAAATAATCTGAATGTTCATTTGCACATTTAATGGAGATACACATATGTGTATGTACATATAAGTTTGTAAAATGTTATGTTGGACAAAGTATTTTCCAGTATCTCCCCTAGCTTTGAAGCTGATGACTCCCAGTCAAGTTCTTGTGCTGCGCTGAGTGTTTCTAGATGCGTGAATACTCTTAGAACAGTGGTATGCTGAGCTAGACCAACTACTGATATAGGTAGGAGGGAACTTTTCTTATTAAGAAACACTAGAGGAAGGGGATACAGACATGTAGAGACTATTTTGTCTCTACTCCAGGGACAGTGTTACTGTTCCTTCTTCTTCATTTCCCCAGCAACCTATATGTCTCTACATTTCTACACATTTACAACTTTATAATTGAAATTAAATATACTTGTCCCCTGGTGTCCCAAGTAGTCCTTTAAATCTGAGACCTTGATACATAATTTCTGGGATTGTTTGCATCTGTCAGTATCTGTTTTATGATGGAGACAATACACTTCAGCACAAGATCATTAGTCAGGAAGGAATTCTCTTTAGGAGTAAATTAACATAGGCTGCACAACGGGTGTGTGTAGATTTCTCTACCTATGCTCACAAATAATGATACACTTTATGTTGAATCATTAACAAAAGCTTCTTTGTGGCCAAGTATCAGCATGTAGATGGAAGGAGAGAGTGTGAAAGATATGCTGAATGAATTATTCAGAAGGAAAGTATCTAAGCAAGATGGCATACTTTGTGAATTTGTCTTTTCTGCTTTAAAATATATTCCTCATGTAATCAGATGAGGCCATGTGCACATGTAGTGATTGACATACTCTGTGGACTAGTCTGCTCTCTTCTGTTGCATCACAGTGGCCTCCCCACTGGCCTGTTTGCGGCTTGTCCCATCTTAATTGCTTTCCATTTAGTGGCAATTATTTTTGAAAAGTATAAAACAGATCAGGGATAATCTCTGTTCTAATATATCAAAGTTTCTTTCTCTTTCAGAAAAACAAAGAAACAACAAAACCACTACAAGCTCACTCATTACGTATCCTGACTAATACCTCCTGGCTATTTAAGGTCTCTGCTCCTCATCATTTTTCTCCCTCCATGGCCACTTTTTCTTCCCTAAGAGCCAAAGATCTCAGTTTAATGATGCATGCATGATCTCTCGGCAAAAATTCTGGAGATTTTGGAGATAATTGAAGATTTGGGGCTCAGGGATGCTCAGAACTTGCTTTTAACGTTGGGCCCAGAAGTGTGAGTGTATCTAAGTGATCTATGGGCATGGGCTGGAGACAGACCCAGGAGTGGAAGCCCTTTTACATCACTTTCTAGAACATCCCACTAGCTACAGATAGCTCTGGGTGTCCAATCACTTTCTACACTGTGAGAGTGGTCACACTGCCTCTGAGTTTCTCGGTCTTAAGTGAGATCATGACTGTTAAAATAGCCTAACCCAATCTTTGCTATATAGTAGGTACACAATTGTTAGTCATTTTCAACTTTCTGTCAAAGCAAGGCCAGGGCAAGAAGTTCAATTAAAGTTACTATAGTTACTATAATGGCAACTTGAATCCAGAAGAGAAGGAGGAGGAGGAGGAGGAGGAGGAGGAGGAGGAGGAGGAGGAGGAGGAGGAGGCCCTGCCAGACAGAGGTAAGCTGGAAAGGAGTGGGTTAAAGTAGTTAACAGGCTGCCCAGCTGGACCAGTTCTGAATCAAGGGCTTGCATAAAAAGCCAGCAGGAACAGAAGTGAGGGCTGGCCATGCTGAGAGTGCCTTCTGAGGCCAGCAGCTGAGAAGTTGCTCATCTTTTGGTTCAGCCTGTTGTGAAAACCTGGAGTGGCGGTTGGAGGCTGGTAGACTGGATGGCCTTTGTTAAAACCCTGAGAGGGGGGAGAGAGAGAGAGAGAGAGAGAGAGAGAGAGAGAGAGAGAGAGAGAGAG
>CAJQZJ010034466.1:1121159-1166883 GCA_907164525.1 Lophiomys imhausi | reverse complement strand
GAGAGAGAGAGAGAGAGAGAGAGAGAGAGAGAGAGAGAGAGAGAGAGCACAATCAGTGTTTTATATTGAGGCTGACAAATAAAAGACCAACCTGAACCATCTGGTTCTGCAACATATGGGAAACACAGATTTCTATTATAAAAGACCAAAATATTAGTCTACCAAATCTTGAGGCATTTTTCTATGAGGAAGAATTTGAATAAAAGAAGAAATAGCTCTTAGGATGTTGACTCTTATAAGAGTGGTGGAAGGTAGTGAATAGAGTTGTGAAATGATTGCAGATTTTGGTACAATGCGTTTTATTGCATAGCTCCTGATCGTTAAAAAAATATTAACCCACTAGCTCTAAGTATTGCTCGGTAGAAGGGAGAATTGCTTCCATAGTGGGGAGAGTGTATAAATGCTAGCTGAGAATTCAGGAGATTGTGGTCCTTAGCAAGATGGAGCAGACCTGACAGTTAGACTAAGGCACTGCTTCCTATTCCTAGGTAATAATCTGCCTTTGAGTCATATGGAAACAGTAATTAAACATTATACTGAAACATGCATTTTAATCTTCACCAAACAAAAGCTCTCAAAATTCCAGCCATTCAGAATAAAGACAACAAAATAAAAAAAATAAGTACCAATACATTTAAAGATTTTAGTTTTTCAGGTTAATTTTAGCTTCTTTTGAATAAACTTCTTCAACTATTAACAAAACAATGAGAAAGCATTTGTGTGCAGGTCAGCTAGGAAAGTAGCTAATGACGTTTCCATTGTAAGTATAGAACATTGTAAGAAGCATAAAACAGATAAAAACAATAATGAAGGGAGAGTGCAGTGCATGTTACAGATAAATTAGATTTTGTAAATTCTTAAAATCCTTCAACCCAAGCCAACTTGAGTTGGGCAGGTTCGAGAGTAAAATGATACTTTTGTAAGTTGATGTCTAGGTGATAGGATTAGTTCTAACATATCTGAAAGTGAGGTGATATTCCAAACGGCAAAAATGTGCATTCTGTTTTGTTTAATTGTGTTGCTGATTTAGAAAGAATGCTAAGTGACATCTGCAAAGGCAGAAGGGTGACAAATGCCAATATTAACCAAGTGTTTAAATAAAGAATCCCAGAATAACCAGCAATATTAGAAAGACATTGATGGGAACAGCTTGCAAAAGTAAAAATACATTTGTGAGGGTGCGCTGTGGCTGCAGATGTTCGACCTGTGCAGACATTGTCATGACAGGGAGCAGTGGAGTAGATAATAATAATGTCTGGTATTCATAAAGCATCTGTCTTTGGGGATTTCAAAGAGCTTTGGGTGTGTATTACTGCAGTCAGCACTGCCCCTTTTTGTCTGGAGTGATCTGGAGAATGGCAATGGGGGATGTGGCCAGCATGCCGTCTGGGATCTCTGTCGTGTATTTAATGACATGGAGGCAAAGGGTCTGGGGCAAAGGGCATTTGGGGTAGCAAAAAGGCTCATTGATTTGGCACCATGAAATTTCAGCTGGAAACTGGCTATGACCACTCTCAGCGTGGTCTTTGCATATGATTTTGAAGAGCGATGAGGAGGCAAAGGATCTGAGAAGGCTAGGAGAGGGATTATTTTGATGTAACTGAGGTGGCACAGATGTAGTGGCCTTCAAATTCATACTGTGTGTTGAGAAAGGGGAATCACCCTTCCTCATGAATCCCTTCTGGGCACTCAGGTTTCTGCAGAGTAATATTCTTTACCATTGACATGACAGTGCAGGGGATCATGGAATTCAAGCAGTGGAAGAGAAAAGACAGTACAGCAGTCCAGTTTTGGCAGTCTCTGTGAACAGTGAAACTAGAACTTGAGTGCCTTCTTAACAAGGAGCAACAGAGGTAGAGCCAGAGCAGGGCAGCACAGACCAGCTCCAGAAGAAGTGAGTTGGCGGCAACAGGTTTCTAGAAGTTGAGGTAACATTTGTGAAAAGTGACTTTAGACTTTTGGGGAATAAGGAGATGCAAGAAAGAGTATTTACCTTCAAAATGCATAATTCAAATAGCAAGTAAGACATCTCTTACTAAATGAATGACATATATTTGACTGAAAACATTATCTTATATCTAACAAGATCTGTCTTCTGCTTTTGCTGGTGGGGCATATCTTGCAAACTATGATCATAATATGATCAACATTCAGTTTGAAAAAGATGTGCTCATCGGTCCTTGCTGTATAGCAGCAGATGATAACCAGTAAAGTTTAAACCCTACATAATTCTTGTACATAAATACAGTACTTATATTTACATCTGGTTCTTTCTACTGAAATAATAAATTCCCAGAAGTTCATGATCATTCTCTGTTTAGTACAGAGTCAAGCTGTAGCGATTTAAATTTTTTTTGATCTTTTGTTAAGCCCCATGTGAAGGATTGCTGCTACAGAGGAAAATAGAAACTGCACTGATATTTTCCAAAGTTAAAAAAAAAAAAAAACTACATGCAACACTAAGTGCATGAATAAAGGAAGGGCTAGCGCAAAAACTTGCAGAAGCAGTATCATTGATTATATCAAAAGGGATAGCTGTAGCCAATATAGACCATTTTCTGTGTTATTCTATGGCAATCTTGAATAAATCCTGAATCTTTGCTCTCATAATAAAACAGATGATTAGAGGTGGGACAACAAAACTCAATCAGCCATACTCTGCAGAGTATGAACATAGACAATTAATGAAAGTTATCAGTCTTGACATTTTTCATATTGCAAGTGGAAACATGTGTAGGATCTTATTACTTCAACTCTCCAGCACAGTGAGAGATTCTGAGCAGAGCTCTAGTCACGGTTCCAGGACACATACACTTTTTTTCCTTTGCAGATTTTTGTTAAACACATACAAAAAAAAAAAAATGCCTCCACACAATAAGCATAGATGTTCTCATGCCAGCTCCCATTAATAACCAGCTATAATCACTGATTGTTTTCATCACCGACCTTCCAAATTTTATCCAATATATTGACCTCACAGGGTCATATCAGAGAATTGCTGCTCAATTTCTAAACGTCAACAGGACTGCTAAGACATGAAATCCTGGGTTAAAGAAGTAAAGCCAGTACCTGGTGATTTTAAAAGAGATGGGTTCTGTGATGTAAGGATTTTTTTTTTTTAATTAAGATCATGACTAGCTATCACTTCAACTTTCCTGTTCAGTTCAGTTCAGATGAGTTGGCAGTCTCTATATGTTGGAATGAACTTAAACAATTACAGGCTTCCAAACTAGTTAGGGAGCAGCATTGTATAGGCCTTGCAGAATTTGGCAGCTACTGCTAAACATAAGAGTTCAAAACTTTCGGTTACGAGAACGACTTGCAGGTTCCAAGGAACAGCATGAGAGCAATCATCCCTGCACCCCTGCTTTTTATACCTTTTCTTCATTTCTCATGCCAGTTGATAGGGAAGCTACATGGCTTTCTCTGCCAAAACAATGCCACCCACACTTGCTCTACTTTAAAGAATAAATGCATCAATGCCTTCATTATTAACATGACAAAAACATCTTTTAAATGTGTTGAAAGTTCTGAGGTTAAAACATTATTATGGTTGTCTTTAAACATTCCATTTTGATACTGAAGTTTTTTTTCTCCTATAGAACTGCAACTTTAATACAGTTTCTGAAAGAAAACAATTCACCTTGAATAAGAGCTTTACAGAAACAGTTAATACACTGATGAAAATGCACACCTATTAATTTATGCTTGGTAAATAAATTGATAAATACAGCCAAACAGAAATGAAATGTCACATAAAATGTCACAAATGCCACTGGAAGATAGGAAGATCTTAGAAAGTGTACTGATCTCCTCCAAGTTCTGGTAACATAATTTTACATGATCAAATATCCTAAGGAAATAGAATATTCTTTGCACTTTGTTGTCTATATACAAATTAGGTCATCAAAGTTTTTTTACAACACAGCAAAACAAAGTCTGGACATGGCTAGGAAAGCAGGAATGGTTGTGAATTGGTATTTCTTTTTTAATGTTCATTTATTACTTCAGGTTACATCTCCATCATAGTACTCTCTTTCCACCCCTCCCAGTCCCGCCCTCCCACCCTCTGCCCCCTAACCCTTCCATCCCACTCCTCTGGAGTGGAGTGTCCCTACCTAATAGTCCCCCACCCCAGTTCAGCAGTCATATGAGGGCCAAGAGCCTCCTCCTACACTGGGGGCCTAAAAGGCAGCACCACTAGGGCAAAGTGTCTCACGGACAGGTAAAAGAAGGTCTATGTTCCAGTTCCCTTTGGTGCATTGGCGGTAGCATAGTTATGCTGTACTATATGGCTAAAATCCGATTATAAGTGAATAGATGCCATGTGCATCCTTCTGAGTCTGGGTTAGCTCACTTAGGATGAGCTCCTCTATTTCCATCCATTTGGCTGCAAATTGTATGATTTTGATGTTTCTGATGGCTAAGTAATATTTCATTGTGTAGATGTACCACAGTTTGTTTGTTTGTTTTTAATCCATTCTTTGATTGAGGGACAGCTGGGTTGTTTCCAGTTTCTAACTACTACAAATAAGGCTGCTATGAACATAGATGAGGAAACGTCCTTGTGGTTTGGTGAGAAATCTTTTGGATGTATACCCAGAAGTGGTATGGCTGGGTATTGAGGTAGAGTTATTTCAAGTTTACTAAGATATCTCCAGACTGATTTCCATAGTGGTTGTACAGCTTTGCACTCACCCCAGGAATGGAAGAGTGTTCCCCTTTCTCCACAAATTTACCAGCATGTGCTGTCATTTGAGATTTTGATCTTAGCCATTCTGACAGGTGTAAGATGGAATCTCAAAGTCATCTTGAGTTGCATTTCTCTGATGATTAAGGATACTGAACATTTCTTTAAGTGTTTCTCAGCCATTAGGGATTCTTCCTTAGTGAATTCTTTGTTTAGCTCTGTTCCCCATTTTTTTAATTGGATTATTTGGTTTCTTGGCATTTAATTTCTTAAGTTTTGTGTAAATTTTGTATATTAGCTCTCTGTCAGATGTGGGGTTGATGAAGATCTTTTCCCAAACTGTAGGTTGCCATTTTGTTCGAATGACAGTGTCTTTTGCCTTACAGAAGCTTTTCAGTTTCATGAGGTTCCATTTATTGATTGTTGGTCTTAGATCCTGAGCTGTTGGTGTTCTGTTCAGGAAGTCTTCCACAAAATAGAAACAGAAGGAAAACTGCCAAACTCATTCTATGAGGCCACAGTCATACTGATTCCTAAACCACACAAAGACCCAACAAAGAAAGAAAACTTCAGACCAATTTCCCTCATGAACATAGATGCAAAAATACTTAATAAAATACTGGTAAACTAAATCCAAGATCACATCAAAAGTATCATACACTATGATCAAGGAGGCTTCATCCCAGGAATGCAGGGATGGTTCAATATATGAAAATCCACCAATGTAATTCGCCACATAAACAAGCTGAAAGAAAAAAAAAAAACCCATGATCATCTCACTAGATGCTGAAAAAAGCATTTGACAAGATCCAACACCCCTTCTTGCTAAAAGTCCTGGAGAGGACAGGCATACAAGGACCATACCTAGAAACAATAAAGGCAATATACAGCAAGCTTGTATCCAACATCAAATTAAATGGAGAGAAACTTGAAGCATTTCCTCTAATCTCAGGGAGAAGGAAAGGATGCTCACTGTCACCATATCTCTTCAATATAGTACTGGAAGTTCTTGTTAGAGCAATAAGACAAAGGGGATCAAGGGGATACAAATTGGAAATGAAGAAGTCAAATTATCCCTATTTGCAGATGATATGATAGTACAAATAAGTGACCCCAAAAATTCACCCAGAGAACTAATACAACTGATAAACACCTTCAGCAAGGTGGCTGGATACGAAATTAACTAAAACATATCAGAAGTCCTTCTTTATACAAAAAATAAATGGGCTGAGAAAGAAATTAGAGAAACAATACCCTTCACAATACCCACTAACAACATAAAATACCTGGGGTAACTAACCAAGCAAGTGAAAGACCTGTATGACAAGAACTTCAAGTCCTTGAAGAAAGAAGTTGAAGAGAACATCAGAAGATGGAAAGATCTCCCCATGCTCATGGATAGGTAGGATCAACCTAATAAAAGTGGCCATCCTGCCTAAAGCAATATACAGATTCAATGCAATTCCTATCAAAATACCACCACAATTCTTTATAGACCTTAAAAAAGTAATTTTCAACTTCATATGGAATAACAAAAAAACCAGAATAGCTAAATCAATCCTGTACAATAAAACAAAACAAAACAAACAAACTAAAAAACATCTTGAGGTATCACCATCCCAGATTTCAAGCTGTACTACAGAGCACTAGTAATAAAAACATCATGGTACTGGTGTAGAAACAGACCAGTGGATCAGTGGAATCAAACTGAAGACCCAGAATTGGTATGTGTTATTCTCATAGCAAATGGTTTAACTATTGAACAAGCAGAAACAGTGCAACTTTACTTGACAGGCAGTCTGGACTCATTGTCCTGTTTTGTTTTATGCTAACTTGATGCAAGCTACACTCACCTGGGAAGAGGAAACCTCAGGTGAGAAAATATTTCTTCCAGATCGCTGTAGTCAAGTCTGTAGAACATTTTCTTGATTAATCATTAATGTGGAAGGTCCCAGCCCACTGTCTGCAGTCCAGGGTGGTATAAAACAGAACAAAACATCAACAAGAGAAGTCCCACAAACACAGAGCAAGTCATGAAGAACAAGTCCATAAGCAGCATTCCTCAACAGGAATTGAATCCCAGCTTCAATTCCTGCCTCTAGGTTCTTTCTTGTGTTTCTGATTTGGCTTTCTTCCCATGGATTGTTACTTGGCATATGTAAGACAAATAAGTCCTATCTCCACCCCACCCCACCCCAATTTGTGTTTGGTCATGAGTTTCATCACAACAGTAGAAAAGAAACAAAGACAAATATGTTCCCAGGACTGGGCAATACAGGCTCATGGATACTCAGATATGTAGCACTGTTCCTCCTTCCTGAGTTCTGTAACTATACAGGCAAGCAGAAATATATATAAAAGCTTCCTACATTTTGGACTTAGCCCTTAAGCAAAAGTACCTGGTAGCTAGCTTAAGAAACAGTACTCAGGAGACGGTGACATGGCTTGGAAGATCAAGGATTTTGCAACACAAGCCTAGACACTTTAATCTGATCCCAGGAACTCATGTAAAAATGGGGGGAAGGAAACAACTTCACAAATTTGTCTGCTAATTTCCACAATTATAATCATGGCGCATGCATACACCTCCCATGAAAAAAGTAATTCATAGGAATAGTAGCAGTAGAAAATAGTACTCAGTGCAAAAGAACATGGAAGAAAACTTGATGGAAATTTAATAATAAATGGGGTTTTAGTCAAATTTAAGCACACATTTCTACAGTTTTGGAAATTCTGCCATATATTAATCTCTCTATTCATCCCACCTGGTATTGTTAGCCCTTTGTCTCTGAATTGGGAATGTGCCTTGTAGGACCCGACTGTGCTAGGTAATTTGAACAGCATGTAGATACTGAAGTAAAAGTGTTATTGTATAAACGCACCATCTCACTTCATCTTGTTTTCCCTTTTATTTTCTCATTTTGTTTGTGCTTCATCATTTGTTTTTCACTACTGGAGGTAGAATCCTGGACCTCATACTTACCAGGCAAGTTGTCTGCCACTGAGCTACACTCTTCTTTCTCATTTGGGGGACTCAAAAGCAATGAACATTCTCTGGCATTCTTTTCTTTTCTTTTTTCAAATCCTCACACTGTTTCATTAATGTTAAACACTCACTCCCCCTGAGATAGCTAAGGTCTTAAAGTTCAATAGATGTCAGTCCACTGGTCTGTAGGAAGCAATTGACTTTGTACTCCTCTCAATTCCAGCCTCATCTTTCCGCCTTTACACCTCCTTATGGCTGTTTCTCTTTTGATATCTTCAGATGCCTTCATTTCCTGTTCTGTTCTCTTCCAGTCCCAGCCTCATTATAACCTGTTAGCTGATGATCAGTCGTTATCTTTCCTGAGAATTTTCTTCAGAATTTCAAGTCTACACACTTAACAGACCATTGGACAATAGCACTCAAATACCTTGTAGTCATTTCCCACTATGTTTGTTCAAAATTTCTTCTGCGATTGAAATGTAACTTGAAGAAATAAAAAATAAAGGAAAAAAAATTCTTCTGCTCTTTCCGTTGCTCCTATCTCTATCTTCTTCTTAATTCTAATTCTTGTTATTGACTCTGTTCTCTAATTGATCATCCCAGGGAGAAATTATCTTACTAGCCCTCTCTCTTTCACCCTTCCTCTCTATCTCAGTGCTTATTAGGTTCTGACAATGTACCCATGAGCTGCTCTCAGATCTGCCTGTACTTTTAGCTGGCGACTTGCTCTATATCCTCATTATCTCTCTTGTAGACTCTTGCTATCAAATTTCTTCTGGACGCCCTTCTGTCAGGACTGCTGACTTGTAATCAGCCTCTTTCTTGTTGGCTATTTTTAAACTTTGTACATGATCATGTTACTTTACCCTTTAGAATTTCACAGTACCTTCCCTTTGACCAGAGGGTAATGTTTTATAGTGTTCATGACTATATATATTCCCTTGTCTAGCCTCTTCTCAGCTCTTTAGTTTAACCTGATAAGCTTTGCATTTCAGACTCTACTCATATTTAATATTAGCAGTTGGTTCCTTTTCTCCCTCCCCACTTTTCTCTTTTGTTGATTTTTTTCTAGCTACTGTTTATATAACACTTTTAAGTGTATAATTCATCAAATTACATCTGCTCTATAGAACTTGCCTCTCACTTTATAAGAGCAACACATACTCTTTATCATCAATATTCTTTTGTGTGTTTACCTAATATGCATCTCAGATTTAACATGTTCTAAAATAATTGTCTCAAACACTTCCTATCACATTATCCCTCAGACCAAGAAACAACTTTGTTTCTTTTTGTTCAGTGAAAAACTGTGGAGTAATCCTTGATACAACTACCTCTTTTATTTCACTTCAGAATTAATAAGAAAATTTTATGAATTGCATCATTAATATACATCCACATTCATAATACAACTTGAAAACACAGCTCATGTACTGCTATGGTTTAAAATAAAATTTTATTAACATACATTAACTACAGATAATATGGGTTTCATTATCACCCTTTCATATATGTGTGTAATTTATTTTGTTCATATTTGTGTCATCACACTCTTTATATCCTTCCATTGATCACTTTCCTTCTCAAATATTTTCCCCTCTACTTTCAGGTTTTCCTCTCTTGATAAACTAATGATTGCTTTGATTTTTTTTAGGTGGGATGTTTTGTTAGTTTTCTTTTTTAATAGTTTTATATTTGTATCCTATGCACTGTGGTCACATTCATCTTTTGTCATACCCCCAACACTCCGGTTGACCCTCTTCTTGTTTCTAAGTAGCCTCCCCTCCTAACCTCATTTTCCTTTTGATTTTTTTCTTTTCTTTCTTTTTGTGCAGACTTTTTGCAAGTGGTTATGGCTGCTGTATGCTCATGATTACCCTGGTCAGGTCATATCCTAAAGATGGTGCCTCGCTCCTAATCCTCTGGTCCTACACTCATCTCTTTTCTGCAGTTTTCCCTGGGTCTTGGACAGGTTGACACAAATGTTCTCTTTGGGGTAAATGACCACTATCTCTCAGCCTCTTGATAGTTCTGGCTTCCCAATTTGATAATTTCCCACTGTCACATAAGATTTTTTTGACAAAACCTGAAAAGTACCCCATAGTTTTTCAATGAACAAGCAGAAACAGAGTTGTTATATCTTGGTATCTGGGAATATGTGTGTCCTGGTTAGTGTTATATCAACTTGACACAAGCTAGAGAAAGAAAGAAACCTCAGTTTAGAGAAGATTTCTCCATAAGATCCAATGGTAGGGAATTTTCATAGTAAATATTATTACTTAACTTTTAATGTGCTTCCCTGTAACTGAATTGTAGAATACAGGGAATGAAGGAGTGTATCATAATCATATATATATATATATATATATGTATGTATATATATAATTTTGTACAGCTTAGTCTTTAGTATAAAGTTCAGAAATATTCATTCAAATCATTAATTACATTAGCATAAATGTTGCTAAGCAATATGATTTTAAATGTATATATTTTATGACAAAATATAGATTTTGGTTCCCAATGACCATATTATATCTTGTTATTTATCTGTAAAAAAGAAATTTTTCAGTGTGCATCTTCTTAACTATAACCACAAAACTGGCACTGAAGAACTAAGAGCAAAATCTGTCTCTTCAGTCAATACCATTGTCAGAGGCGTTGCAATGCTTCTGATTTGTGGCCACATAAATTACATATCCCTAGATATTAGGTGGATACACTATTCATATAGCCTGGCCCTTAGACAGTTTACTCTTGGTTCTTAACCTTTCAGATATCAAAACTTCTTTTTTCATTTAAATCTTTATTTTATTTACACATTTTGATTATGTGTGTATGTGTGTGTCTGTGTACATGTGTGCAGTGCCCTGAGAGACCCAAAGAGGACATCAGATGGTTGTGAGTCACAAGATGCAACCAAACTCGGGTCTTCTGCAAAAGCAGTATATACTCTTAACTGATGAGCCATCACTCCAATCATAATAAGTTTTCTACTGCATGCATCCCTTTCCATAACCCATATGTATTTAATCACATGCATGCCTAATCATGAATAGGCATAAGATGGTAAACAGAATTTTCCCTAAGACTGCACTTGAGGACACAGTTTGTAATAGCACATGCACCCAAAACCAGTTCAGGCCAGATCAACATTTCATTTCTTCCTACTAGAGAACACTGTGGGTTAAACTAAATAGAAACCATCCAAGTTTTATTGTTTGGAGTTAGAGAAACTATACTATTGTCCAGAGAGGGGAAGTTAGCACAGCCTAGTGCAGGTCTGGGGACAGTGGACCTGAGGTTGGAAAGTGTATTGTTTGGAGAAGGGTAAGTGTACTCAGTATCCACATGTGAAGGAAGCCCATTATTACAGGAGTGGGAGCACATAACCAAAACCAAACAGGGGCCCCAGGCTACTAGTTCATTCCCTGCCCTTGATTGCTTCAACAGCAATCCCACCTCCAAATGGCTTAACAAGATATCAAAAACTATTAAAGATTTGTTGAGAGCTCAAAACTTTCTCTGAAAAATCCCACAGAAAGAGTCACTTCTGCTTCTATGATTTGGGGGCTCAAATTACCAGAATATAATCTACAGATTTTCCAGGACTCCATAGATACCAGGTTAAGGACCATGGATCTCATAGGCTAGAATAATATTTTTCTCTTGCTACTCTAAAAGATTGTGTAATTTTGGGTAAAGTGTGTACCACATTTCTTTATGACCAAGGTTTTCATTCTGCAAAGAGGGCAAAATCTCTTGATGCAAGCTCAGTTACCAGCAAGTGGACCAAAAAAATCCTGTGAGCACTGTTTAAGTTGAATGTATTATATTATCAAGAAGAAAGTTGAATTATTAATAAACTAGTGGAGCATTACATAATGCTAGTTCACCTTGATAAGCAACCATGGTAAATTTAACTCAGTTCATCTAGATGTAAGAGAGTATCACATAAAGGTACTATAAGCTCTTTCAGTAAATGGTGTGTTTGAAAATAAATAACTGGTTCTGGAGCCAGCCAGTGTTCTGCTCTTCTTCATCTGTGAAACAGCTCTTAGCATCAGTCTCTCTTTATCCTATGATTAATTAAGCAATCATCTTTGTTAAAGATTTATTTCTTTTTTTTTCTTTTTTTTTTTTTGGTTTTTTCGAGACAGAGTTTCTCTGTATAACAGCTCTGGCTGTCCTGGACTCGCTTTTGTAGACCAGGCTGGCCTCGAACTCACAGAGATCCGCCTGCCTCTGCCTCCCAAGTGCTGGGATTAAAGGCGTGCGCCACCACCGCCCAGCTTTTTTTAGGACCTGATTGCGTGTTTTTTTAATGAAGTTGTAAAATCTGATCAATGTCTTCCAGTCACACACAGGAAGAATACAGTACTGCATATACACTAATGATTTTAAAGCCAGTCCATGTGTTTTCTTAATTTGTTTTAATTAATCAAATTTTCTCCAACAAAATAAAATAGAGTTTTTAATCAAAGTTCTCTGTTTTAATAATAGCTCCTTTTGGCACTCTGGCATACAAGAGGACTCAGGGATGGCAATGTGGCCCTTGTCAGGGCTGACAAGTAAACATTCCGATCCTTCCTGAGAAGGTGCCTTCTTACCTTTCTCCATGACACTGCCAAGATGAGACATACTTATTATCTAAACTTTGTCTCACTCCCTCTTTTCTTTCTCTTCCTCTGACTTCCTTTCCTCTTCATTATCACTGACTACAATTTACTGGGCACCTAAAAGGAGTTGGGCTTGTGTCATTTTTCTTCCCATAGCTTTGTTGAAAGTGTTATTGACAATTAAAAATTGTATATATTTAAGGTTTAAAGATTTGTTATGTATACACATTGGGAATATTATAACCAGCAAACTAATTAAAACAACTATTTACTTATATAACTGCTATATTGTTTTTATTTTGGAAGAAAGCCTAAGATATGTTTTATCAAATTTCAAGTGTACTTATTATTAAATAGAGCCACTACATTGCACACTAGCTGTCTAGAACCCTTCACTGTGTCTCTGAACACCAGGTACAGAACCCACTCACTTTATTCCTGAACACTGGTACCCGTTGGCTATTATTTCTTCATGTTCTCTCAAATTTTCACCTCTGGGAAAAGTAATACTGTCTACTCTATTACCTTGACTATTTTAGAGTTTACATATAAATGTGAACATAAAGTTTTCATCTTTTATTGCGTGACTTATTTCATATAACATCACCCAAGTTTCTAATGCTCCATTGTATGTACATATACATATATAGATACATATAAACTACATATAATATAGTTAGTTTTATGACTATATAATTACATAAGTGTCTTAAAATTTATAATTTAAATGAGGAATATTTATTTCTTAGTTTATAATTCTTTAACCACATTTTATCTATCTACTCATCATTGGCTGAGACTTAGGTCTGCTGTATGTCTTAGATGTTGTGCAGAATGCTATAATAGTTATGAAAATATAATATCTGTAAAATACTGATTTCTTTTGATGTATATTCAGAAATGGAAGATTGAACATGTGATAGTCCTGTCTGTAAGAATTCAGATAGGAGTTGAATATTTCTCATGAAGCCAGATATCACCGTTCTTCCACATTTTTATTCTTTGTATTTTCATTGGGAATTTTTACATCTTGTCTTTGCAGCAGTCATACCCTAATAGTTTGGAGCAGTGACTCTCACTGAATCATCAGCCCTTTCTCATTCATGATATAAGCATTATTGATCAGTCTAATGATATCACTGGAATAATATCTATTTTAATTCTTAACCAAAATTTCATTTTATCAAATCTATATTTTGTAATAATCTTGTTATTTGCTATGAGTACCTTGTATATTTTCGATATTAATATGTCATCATATATATGGCCTACAAGTATCTTCTGCCATTCCTTAGGTTGAATTTTAATTTTGTTGATTGTGTTCTTTGCTGTCCAGATGATCTTCAGTTTGATATAATCTTTTTTTTTAATTTTGCATTTGTTACTCACATTTTTGGTAAGGTATTAACAAAATTTCACTGAAGACCAATATAAAAAAATTGTTCTTTGCTTTTGTCATTTTTGTGTATTTTTAAACTTATATTTAATTCTTATATCATATTTAAATGATTATGGAATAAGGCAAGGATTTGATTGAACACCTTTGATACCTTTACCAAAGATCGCATTTGTGTCAGTTCTTTCTGATCTTTATATCTGTTCTATTCATCTATGTATCAATTAATTATATGTCATCCTGATAGTATTCTGATTATTACAGCATCATAATAGTATCTGAAATCAGGGAACATAATAATGCATATAGCTTTATTTATTTTACTCAATATCATTTTTTTGTTACTTGGGAATGTTTTTCCTTGTGAATTATTAATTCCATTTGATTATTTTTTCAATTTCTGTAAGACAACATTGTAGCAGGGGAGGGCAGGACTGAGAGGGGTGGAAAGAGGACACTACGATGAAGACGTAACCTGAAGTAATAAATAAATAAATAAATTAATTAAATAATTAAAAGAACAACAAAAAAAAGAAAAGCTCAGAACACACACAAAAAAAGACATTGGAATTTTGATAGAAATTGCACTGAGTCTGGAGAAATTTTGTGTAAAGCATTATTTTCATTATATTAATATTTTCAAATCATAAACTGTATTTCCATTTACTTTCATCTTCAACTTTTTTCCTTAATGTTTAGATTATCTAGTATCATTATTTTTCACTTTCAGAAAGTCTTTTACTTTTTCCTTCTATTGCAAATGGAATATTTTTATAGTTTTTTGTAAAGTTTATTAATATATAAAAACATCAGTGTACTGGTTTGAAATCAGTAATCTAAATTAATTTGTTATTTCTATGTAATTCTTGTAATCATTTAAGCTATCAATAATCAGGTATTATGGTGTGATTCTATGTGTTAGGACTTGCCATTGAAGCCTCTTCAAAATATTTTTGTGTTCTGTTAATGTATTCTTCACCTTTAAGACTTCTGTTTAATTATTATCACTATTTTTATTTTATTATTAAAACTCACATTTCATTCTCTGATCTACTTATTTGTTGGTCTGTGCTTTTCATTAAGTTTTATTTAAGATGATTAATTAGATTTTTCCAGAAAATCCATAGTTCTCCGTGGGGGAGTTCTATTTATTGGCTAGTATAGCTGGTAATTAAACAGCATCTTCATCTACATTCAGCAGGCATTTGACCAGATGCTCTTACTAATGTCAATCCCATATGTCCTTGGAGGGGTTAAGCAGTTTACTACCCAGATTACTGGGTGAACAGAACTGGCCTTGGGTGGTGATGTAGAGAAGCTGGACCTAAGTTATAATTTTCCAGATTATATTTATTTCCTCAGCCAAATTACTAGTGGGTCTTCCACCATTGGAACACACAGGTGCATCTTTTGTCTGGGTCCTCAGTCGTGAGAATATCTGGTCTATTGATATGCAGAGTAGAAATATGAGTCTACTTCAGGATCCACAGTTGTACAGAATATAGTAGGAATTGTTATTATTTTTGTTTATTTATTAGTTAAAGTTACATCTCCAACACAGTCCTCTATTTCCAACCCTCTCAGTTCTGCTTTACCACCCTCTCCCCCCTCTGCTACCTATTCTACATCTCCAGAGTGGAGTACCTCTACATATCAGCCCCCCTCATTTCAAAAGTCATATGAGGGCTAAGAGATACCTCTTGCACTGGGGGCCTATATGGCAACTCTATTGGGGCAAAGTGTTCCACAAACAAGTAACAAGGTCTATCTTCCTGTTTCTTTTGTTGTATTGGTTGTTATCCTGTACTACATGGCTAAAATCCAATTATAAGTGAATAGATGCCATATGTATCTTTATGAGCCTGGGTTAGCTCACTCAGGATGAGCTTTTCTAGTCCCTTACATTTGGCCACAAATTGCATGATTTCCTTGTTTCTGATAGCTGAGTAGTATTCCATTGTGTAAATGTACCACAATTTTTTTTATCCATTTGTCAGTTGAGGGACATCTGGTTTGTTTCTAGTTTCTAGCTATTAGAAATAAGGCTGGCATGAACATAAATGAGGAAACTTCCTTGTGATTCGGTGAGGAATCATTTGGATGTATACCCAGAAGCAGTATGGCTGGGCCTTGAGGTAGAGCTGTTCTATGTTTTCTAAGATATCGCCAGACTGATTTCCATAGTGGTGGTACAAGCGTGCACTCCCATCAGCAATGTGAGAGTGTTCCCTTTTCTCCACAGCCTCGTCAGCATGTGCTGTCATTTGAGTTTTTGATCTTAGTCATTCTGACAGATGTGAGATGGAATTTGAGGGTCACCTTGAGTTGCATTTCTCTGATGATAAAGGATGTTGAACATTTCTTCAAGTGGCTCTCGGCCATTAGAGATTCCTCATTTGTGAATTCTTGGTTTAGCTTTGTTCCCCATTTTTTTATTAGATTATTTGGTTTCTTTGTGTTTAATTTCTTGAGTTCTTTATAAATTATTCATATTAGCCCTCTATTGGATGTGGGGTTAGTAAAGATCTTTTCCAAGTCTGTAGGTTGCCGTTTTGTTTGAATGACAGTGTCCTTTGCCTTAGAGAAGCTTTTCAGTTTCATGAGGTCCCATTTTTTGATTGTTGGTCTTAGGTCCTGAGATGTTGGTGTGCTGTTCAGGAAGTTGTCACCTGTGCCAATGAGTTCGAGGTTTTACCCCCTTTCTCTTCTATGAGATTTAGTGTGTCAGGCTTTAGTAGGCGTTATTAAGGTCATAGTCCAGCATAGTTTTTTTGCTAGACAACTAAGTGTTCAGGATGACTCTCAGTTCACAGCTGAGAAGAATTAAAGATAGTTCACATACCACTCTAGAATGTATGCCTGAGACCAAAGTAGGCAATCAGTATCTGAGGAGTGGATTGGTAGGTATGACTGTGCCCTTGGCAGATGGTGCTAGTGGCAGAAGCAAGTTTAAACAGGTCTGAATCTGAGTACATAGAAGGTGGGGTGTTTCTAGGTCTATAAGCAGTACTACAGTTCCTGCATTTGCCACTTGTGAAGAGATTAGTACTTTAGAATTGTAGTCTTTTGGTTTTATGGTCCACCATATTTTTTAACTTCTACCCAAATCATACAGTTCTCGGATAGAGACTTTTCGCTCTGAGCATAGCTAACAAATTATTGTTGCTGTGTATATTTTGAACAGGAATGTTGGTATTTCACTCTTTCTGGTATCTCTTCTTACTAATATTCTGCATTATTGGATTTTTAAGACTACATTGAAAATGGGTATTATTAGTCTAATGCTGCATGTGAGAAACTGAGGCTCAAGGGAGTCAAGTAAGTTTTTCTCAGGTCTTTAGTATATTGTATTACATGGATTTAAGTTAAAAAGGCAGTTAAACAAGGACAACTGCAAACTGAAAAGTGAGAGGAAGTTGATGAGGAAACTAAGTATTCTATCAACATAGATTAAGATACAGTTTGATTTAAAGCTTAATAAAATTAAAAATGTTCATTGACCTGTTTGAGAAGCAGAACTAATGGAGTAGAAACAGGGTTATTGAGGAAAAAACTCACAATTTCTCCTTGTTTTCTCTGTAATCATTAAGAGCTGAGTACTTCTTACCATTCCACATTATCTTAGTTTAGGACTAACTGATGAGCACAGAGAGGGTATTAAAGTAAAACTATTGGTAGAAGGAATCAGACATTCCACCACTGACCTGACCGTTGTAATCCTATTCTTACTCCATATTATATTTATTATATTATATTTCCCACCCCACAAAATTTCCTTGAATGTATCCAAACCACTTTATTGATAACCTTCTGATTTCTTTGATTCTGTGTTTTTAGAAGGGAACATCATACCTATCTTGGTCGTTAAGTTTGATTCATATCGTCTTAATGATGTCTTATCTTTCACATAGTCAATCTGAGCAACTACCAGGAGTTTAATCTGTCTCTGTACTTAGATAAAACAGAGACTCATTTAAAAATTTATTTTTATATCCTTGTCTTTGTGATGATCTCTATGTTTAAAAAAGTGAACAAAATAGACATTGTTCCTTCACTTGTACTAATACAGAGAGTCGAGGAAGAAAAAAACTAATATTCATCCTCTTTGGCTTATACCCTTTCTTCATCAAAGAAAGGAATAAGGTCATATAAAAATATTGCTATTTTTAGTTACTTTATCTTATCATTTAATCTAAAATGTTTTCCTTTATCTCAACAACAAGAATAAACAGTGGCTGTAATAGTTTGCTCCTTAAATCATTTTCCAAGGGTGGAGTATATGTAATCAACCAGCTTAACATAGGCAATCATAACAAGTCTCTCGCCCCTTCATTGCTTGAATGAAACCCATTCTTGAGACCTGAGGGCTCAGGGGAGTTCAACGGGCTAATAAGCAATCCCAGCTGAACCTTGGCAGACCTTCCTATCAAACCTCAGGGGTTACAGGATTTGTAATGCAACCCCAAAGGCATTTATGAACCGCAATAGTGAAAGTACTCTGCTGTGGCATATTGCCAAGACCCTATTAGAAGTCTTCAGAAGTGCCTGGCAGCAGATATAAAGGCTGCAAAAGAACTATTAGAGTCTGCCAATTGAATAACCTACACATGGACTATGCATTTAGTTTTCTTGATTGCAGATATCCATTCAAATGAACCTAAATATAGACTTTGGTAAATGCCATGTATGTATGTAAGATAATGCTAAAAAGAAACTGAGGATACTTATAATCATCTTAACTCTTTTTGGCCTACAAGTAGTATTAGTTAAAGAAAGAAGAGTATTTCTGCCACGAGGCATAAGCAACCTTCCTGTGAACTGGAAACTAAGCCTTCCCTTTGCTCATTTTGGTTTACTGACACCTTTGAGTCTACTAGGTAATAATGTAATGCCAGTGTTGATAGAAATGATTGATTCAGAATGCCAAGAGGTAGTAGTAAATGCAATGCTTCTCTATAGTGAGCGTTGAGTAACAATTTGTCTGGAGTGCAGGATATAAGTATCTCTTTGTGTTACCTTGTCATATGATTAAAGTTGACAGAAAAAGCATCAAACTAACCCAAGTTTAATATAAATGCCACAGACCATTCTTGAATGAAGGTTAGGTCACACTTCTCACTAAAGGACCATGATCAGAGGAAGTGCTAAGAGAGCATGAAATAGTATGCATCTATGATGAATGCAAGAAAGTGTTTATAAATATTAGCTACAATCACATGCTCAGTTGCAAAGTGTTTATAAATATTAGCTATAATCACATGCTCAGTTGCAGAAATAAGACTTATAATTCCTGCTTCAGTCTTATGTTGTTAAGGATGTTTGTACATACAAACATATACTAATCACATATTTATGATTTTCCCTCTATTTATTCTTTAAAAGGTTTATTTTGTTACTTATTTATGTGTACTTGTGTGACTTTGCATGTGCCATGTGCATGCAGATATCTGTGAAGGTCAAAAGGGGGCACTGGTTACTTGGTAGCTGGAGTTCCAGGAAGTTGTGAGCTGCCCAACTTGAGTTTTGGGAATTGAACACTAGTCTTCTAAAAGAGTTTAAAAGACTGAACTGTTGAGCTATGTCTTCAGTCCTTCCCCTATTTCTTTGCCATACAACATATTGCAATAGTACAAGTGAATAAGTTTTATTAAACATGTATTAACATATTTAAGTTATTTAAAACTAAACATTCCATAATGGACTTGCCCATTTGTTTTGGTGGTTGAAACTGTTATCTATTTTTTGGTTATATGTAGGGTAGTTATATCATATTAAGTGGGTTATTACTTTGTTATTGCCTTCATTTGGAATTTATACATGAAAAAATTACCATTGGATGTCAAGTTGACAATGGGTGGAATTGTGATGGGTTATCTTGGACAAAACAAGTAATTATATAACACTACATTGACAAATTTGAATAGGTTTTTTTTTTTTCTCTTCTTAGCAGCTCATGGGACCTTCTCTAGAATAACCACATTCTAGGCTAAAATTGGAACAACATATTAAATCTTATCACAGTATATTGGAATAAAACCAGAGATCAGCAATAAGGGAAACTTCAGAAATACCCAGAGAATGAACAATATACTCCTTTAAAGTCATTTAAAATGTATTCTTTGAGAATTTCATACTTTATATTTTTTTCATTCCTATATCCTCCCATATCACCACCTCTACATTCACAACCAACTTAATGTTCCTTCTCTTACACAAAACAAGAAGAAAAGAAAAATAAATAAAATAATCCACTAAAAAGGTGGAGATAGATTTGTGTTGTCCAATAATTCCTGAGCAAGAGTATACTTGGAGTATGATTTATATACCCAGTGTCACTCCACTGAAGAAAACTGATTTTATCCTTTCCCAGCAGATATCATTTAAGAACATAGTCTTGTCTAAGGGTAGAATTTTATACTCACTTCCCCTCCTTCATGCTGGTAGCTTTTCTGGTTTAAGTTTGTATAGATCATGTGCATGTTGTCAGTTTCTGTGAGTTCATATGTGTTTCAGCCCTGCTGTGTCTGTGAAATGCTGTTTCCTTAAAAATCACCCATCAGCTCTAACTCTTACAATCTTTCTGCCCATTGTCCAAAATACATGCTTGAGACTTGAAGGGAGAGGTGTGAGAAAGGCATCCCATTCAGGAATGAGAAGTCCAAAAATCTCTCACTCTCTGGATACCGTCTGTTTGTATGTCTCTGTGTTAATTATCATCTACTGCAAGATGAAACTTTTGTGCTGAGATTTGAGTGAAGCAATGATCTATAGGTGTAGCACACTATACATTAAGAGTCATTTTATTAATATATTTATTAAGTAGAAAAATAATAGTAGATTTCATATATATTATACATGCTACATACATCAACACACTCCCTTACACATACACTTGTAACAATATTAACATATTAAAATAGATAGTCAAGGAGACATGGAAGGAAGAGAGAGAACAGGAACAAGGAGACAAATAATGCAGGGAACACCAGAGGGGTTGAAGGGAGGGAAGGAAAAGAGAAAATTATGTAACTATTTTTTCAACAAAATTTCATATAATAAGTTAAAACAAAAAAACATCACATCCAAGGTGGATAAGACAAACCAACAGGAATAAAAGAGCATCATGCTAAGACACAGAATTCGAGACTTACTAATGCAAACACTCAGGATCCCACAATAATACTAAAGTCAAAGTCACAAAGTATATGAAATATATGCAGAGGACCTGATGTAGACCTGTGTAAGGCCTGTGCTTGCTGCTTGAGTTTCTGTGAGTTCATATAAGTTTTGCTCAATTGATTTAGAAGTCCTTATTATTTTGGTGTTCTAAAAACCCTCTGGTTTCTACACTCCTCTCTTCTCTTCCAAGAGTTTTCTAAGTGTAGAGAGTTGATGGGAATATCTCATCTCTCTGTGTGTGTGTGTGTGTGTGTGTGTGTGTGTGCATAATGTATGGTTGTAGGTCTCTGTATTAGTATCCATCTGCTTCAGGAGACAGCCTCTCTGATGACAACTGATATGAGTATAGAAGAAACCATTAGGAGTCAAGTTATTGTGATTTTTTTTAAGTGGGTGGTATTTGGTTTTACTCTCGATCTCTGTAATATCTACTTTCTGGTTCTTGGTTACATGAGCAGTGTCTGGTATAGTTATCATCTCAGAGAGTGAATTTTAAGTCAATCGGACCTTGATTGGTTGTTTTTTTCCCCAGAAGCTTTGTGCACCATTGCTCTAACATATTTTTCAGGCAGCACAGCATTTTAGATTAAAGGTTTTTTGGCTTGATTGGTGTTTGTATTTCTCTTTTGGTAACCTGCAGAGCACCTTCTTACAACAAAGACACTAGAACATGACGTACAGGTTTTATGTAAGCACCTGCTTGAGTTCTCTGTGTTCAATGAGTTATATGGGTGTTGTCTTTGGCAATGGAGTCTTACTGTCAGTTTTTGCAGAGTAACCAATTGTCTTGGCAACAGACTCAGTTGTTTTGGGATTTCCATGGGACTCCTTTAATTAACAACTCAATTCGATGTAACCCAGTCTCTGTACTGAAAGATTCATTTGGTGAAAAGGGGTTATCAATTGGGACTCTATCTCTCTCATTATTTGGAGACTTCATTAGGATCAACTTAATATATTTCAGAAAGGTTCCACCATACTAGGTATTCATACCATCCATAAAATGCTCATCAATTCTAGCTGTATTTCTCTACATTTCCTTCCTCAATCCCATCCCTCTTCCTACTCCCTACTTCATCCTTCCTTTCCAAGTCCTCATCCCCCAAGTCCACCCATAAAATCTACTCTATCTCCCTTCCCAAGGAGATCTATTTATAATCCATAGTCTCTTCCTCATTAACTAACCTCTCTGGCACTCTGCTTGTAGTTAGTTATCAATTATTTAATGAATAATATCTATACTTGAGTGAATGCATACCATTTTTATCTTTCTGGGTCTGTGTTACCTCACTTCGAATATTTTTTTCTAGCTCTATCAAGTTGCCTGCAATTCATGATGTCATTTCTTTTAAAGCAACTGAGTAATACTGTATTGTATAAATGTGTCATGTTTTCTATATCCATTATTCTGTTGAGGAACATCTAGGCTGTCTCTAATTTCTGGATAATTTGAAGAGAGCAGCATTGAACATGGTTAAGCAAGTGTCTTTGTTGTTTGACATATACCCAAGAATGGTATAATGGGATCTTGACATAGATCAATTCTCATCTTTCTGAGGAACCAACATACTGATTTCCATAGTGATTATTCTATGCACACCTAACAGCAATGGATGAGTTTTTTCCTTGTTCCACATCCTCCCCAGCATGAGCTCTCACTTGTGTCATTTATCTTAGCCATTCTGGCAGGTATAAGACTGAATCTCAAAGAAAATTTTGATTTGCATTTCCCTGATGGCTAAGGATGTTGAACATTTCAAGTGTTCCTCAGGCATTTGAGTTTCCTCTATTGAAAAGTCTCTGTTTAGATCTGTGTCTCATTTTTAAATTGAATTATTTGACTTTCTGATATCTAGTTTTGGGTGTTGTTTGTATGTTAGGTATTAGCCATGTAACAGATGTGGAATAGATAAAATGCTTTTCCCATTCTACAGGCTGCCTGTTTTTTCAGAATGTTGGTGTCCTCTTTTTAATAGAAGAGTTTCACTTTCATGAGGTTAAATTTATTTGTTAATCGTAGTTTCTATTCAGAAATTTGTCTCCTGTGCCAATGTGTTCAAGGCTGCTCCCCATTTACTCTTTTCTCAGGTTCAGTCTATCTAGCTGAATGTTGAGTTCTTTGATCCATTTGGCATTGAGTGTTGTGCAGGGTGATAAGTACAGATCTATTTGGATTCTTCTCCATGCACCCATTCAATTTGACCAACATCATTTTTGAAGATGATGTCTTTTTTTTCCAGGTTGATATCTGGTTTCTTTTTTTTAATTTATTTATTTCTTCAGGTTACATCTACATCATATCTGGTTTCTTTATCAAAGATTAGGTATACATATGTATGTAGGTTTATGTATGGGTCTTAAATTATATTCTCTTGATCAATGTGTCTTCTTTTATGCCAATATCATGCAATTTTTTGGTTTTTGTTTTTTGTTATAACTCTGTATTACCACTTGAAATAAGGTATAGTGAGACCTTCAACAATTCTTTTATTGTTCATGTTAGTTTTAGTTATCCTGGTTTTTTTTTCCATATAAACTTTAGGGTTGTTTGAAAACAAAACTTTTCAATCTACAATATATATTTATTAATTACAATATGAACTTATAACAAATATAAACAATTACCTAATTACTAGCCCTAAGAATGACTATAACTCCTGTTACCCAACAACTAAACCTATTAATAACTATAACAACTATTATCTAATAACTAATCTTAAGCTTTTAGAAGGATACAATCTCTAGGGCAAGTCCTCAGTTGTCAGGAACACAGTCTCTGGGGCAGGTTCTTAGTTGTCAGGAACACCTCAGGAGTAGATCCTTTAGGGCACAGTCTTTCTTCAGGAATATCTCAGATGTAGGTCCTTTAGGGTAAACAGGCTATGGCAGCTTCACTTTAAATGAGGCTTGAGGCTTTCTTCTCTCTTGAAGGCCTCAGCTGTTTGTAAACCAACTTATTCAGTTTGTATTAACTACTCAGCCTCAGTCTTTGACGCTGGCCACAGTTCCATTCAGGTCACTATTTGAACTGGTCACTATTTGGACCCCTCTAGGCAAAAGGTGTGCCACAGGGTTTAGTCCTTGGCCTTTTGCTGCATTGCTGAGGCCTTCTCTACTCATCAGCCTCTTTCTGCCTCAGGGAGCACTGGCTATAATTTTTCAGCTCTGAGATCAGCTTTTCAGTCCACTAGCATTTTCTCTATCAGACGATACAAGTAGCCTTGTATCTAGTTGTTTCTAGCGTGGGAACTCTCTAACATGGGAACTCTCGGGCTCCACCCATTTTGTCCTTAAATAGGGTCTCTCCTGGTTTCACCTGGCTTCAGCCTAATCTGGGTTCCACCCACTTCATAAGGCTATTAGCAGCTGAAAACAATGCCAAGGCCATAAACCTCAGTTTTAGTCCATATGCTGCTATGTCAATTGCCCATAGCCAAGTTGATCTTCATGCCCTGAATTGACTGTATCAAAAGCCCCTAGATATTCACTAAATCCAATTTATATTAATCTAACTCCCCTTCCAGAGGTCTACATCCTCTGTCCCAACTAACCTTTCTCCTGTATTTTGGGTCAGTGTTTGGAAGGGAGGTAGAAACATTAAGAAAACTACAAATAAAGTAGCATAAACGTACTCCTTCAGGAAACAATAATCAGAATATATTTTATGAAAGAAAATTTCTTCAATTTTGTTTTTAGAATAGTGAAAGAAAGATGAGCATCAGCATCCATCTGCCTATGCTTCTGGATTTTATATACAATAACCAGCTGCTCCAAATTCTTGTCATAGTCCCCTGCCATTGTAGCCCTTGAACTGTGAACCATAATAAAATCTTCCTTCCTTAAAAAAGAAAGGTATCAAGCTAGGCCAGTCTCTCTCTGTTTTATAGCAACTCAGTTTAAATTCCTTTCATGTGTTTTGTATATATATTCACTTTTTTAAATTTAAGGTGCATCTTCCCCCCAACATCTCCTCCTTTTAGTCCAATGAAAAGATCTTTCTCTTATAACAATAAATACAGCACAAAACAGTAATAATAGTTATGTAACAATTGTGAAAATTATAAGGTATAACATGCATTCCCAATCTCCAGTCTATTTGTATTTAGCAACTAATAATCATATTCTATTATCTGTCCATCTTGATAAGTTTAAAGTTCTATACCTAACTCAATTTCCATCCTAACTTCATTACCAACTTCAAAACATCTTCTTAGACCTAGAACAGCCTTTTAATTCCTAAACAACTTAAAACTTAACTGTGAGATGATAGCTATGTATTCTTCAACCACATCAGAGACCTGAGAAGTAGAAATATATCTGAATAAACAGGAAGTGTAAAACAACCAGCTTCCAAAACTACAAAATGACAGACAACTGGCTACCTGGACAGCACCCAATTTCTCTCTATAACATTGGATAATCTACTTTCAGCCTTTTGGCCCAGTATCTCTGAAACACATTAATTGTAAAGCAAGAATTATGAAGGACTTGCCTACCCTGTCTTGGCAGAGCTGGGCTGTTGACTTATCTGCTTCCAAGTTTTGTCCTTTTCGGACAGCATTCTGTCTACAGTTGAAGCAAGGGTTTTTTCTTGCCCTGTGACTAGCTTGGCACTAATTTAGCCATCTCCAAATAGAGATTCTTTGATGCTCATTTTCTACTTGGAGTAGAATGTGGAGTTCTTTCAGGAGCTGACATGTCTCAATATCAAAAAATCCTCAGTTAAGAAAACAGTTTTAAATGTCATAATTTACAGATCTCTTAAGGTTTTTGAAGACCATCTATCTATCTCCATATATTTGAATAAGCAAATGTTGCTTGTGTCTTAGTAACTTGATTTCTGATTAACTTAGAAAACATCTGTAATACACTAAATTAGTACCTAACAAAATGACAAGTTTTAATGACTATTAGTTTGCATTTCTTAATTATCCTTAACAGTTTGTGATAGTTGCTATCAAAAAGCCTAGAACTACACATTACATTTTTAAGAATTACATAGGTACAATACCTTGAAAAGAGTTAATCTTAATTTTGTATCAATGTACTATGATCTATACTAGTATAGCCAAATATAATCTTAATTTTATATCAATATATGAAGATATAATAGTAGAGCCAATAATCTACCTCTTTTTCTTTATCATTCCTACACTATGTCTATATCTCCTTTTTTTCTTTTCAAGTCTTTCCCCCATGTATAGGAGAGAAATAAGGATAGAGAAAAGAAAAAGAAAGAAATCCCTGGGTCTAACCTCTTAAATCTTGTTTAATAAGACCATTTAACAACTTGTAACCAATCCCCCTAAATTACAATAAAGATCTATAACCCATCAAATGACAAAAAAAAAAAAACCCAAAAAACAAAACAAAACAAAATCCACCCACCTTCTGGGAATGGGATATCATTCTCTTAAAATTGCTTCCTGCTGATGTAGGATATAGGAAACCTGTTTGGGAGCCCAAATAAGAATGGAAAAATGGTTAAGCAAGTTAATAATAACATTTGTTGTCCAGTATTTTTGTGCTCAGCTATGTAAATGTCCTGAGAAGGTGGTATATTTTATTTTTGAGGCAAGCATGAAAATAATTTCCCTTATTTCTTTCTCAGTCCATTTGTGATTTGTATATAAGAAAGCTAAAGATTGAAAGTATGTTAATTATGGTTCCTGCTATGCTGCTGAAAGTGTTTATTAGCTGTAGAAATTTCTTGGTGAGGTTTTAGGTCATTTTATGTATAAAAACAAATCGTCTGCAAATAAGGATACTTTAACTTCTTTCTTTCCTATTTATTCCCTTCATCTACTTTAGTTATCTTATTTCTTCAGCTAAGAATTCAACTACTATATTGAGTAGGGATGTAGACAGTAGAAATCCTCACCTCATTTCTAATTTTATTGGAAATACTTTGAGTTTCTCTTCATTCTCAACATTGATGTTGACTATTGACTTGTTTTTGTTTTGTAAATAAATTATGCCTTATATGACTAGTCTTTTCATGATGTAATCACGTATGTTAGATGTTGTCAAAAGTCTTTTCTATATCTAATGAGATGAACATGAATGTTTTTAAAAATATTTTACCCTGTGGTTTATACTGATTTGCTGCTCTAAAGGTGGTAGAATCTGAGCAACTGTAGTAATTAAGGTAGATTAAGTATCATGCAATAGTCAACTTTACTCAGAACATCAGAAAAATTTTACCCCGAGGGTTAACAAGGTTTACAGAATAAAGTACTCATGTGTTCAAGCTATATATCACAAGGACAGGCTGCCAGTGGAAAAAAAGTGTTTTGTCATAGAAGCATATAAACAAATAACAATAGCCAGTTGTAATGAACAATCTAAAATAAGCTGTCTTTTATCCACTGCACCTGAGGGAAGCATGAAAACATATTCTAAGAACAATTTTGTGCCTTTGAAGAAACTGAAGTCACAAGACTCATGTCTTGTTTTCTTGGGATTGTCTCTCAAGCTTTCAAATTCCCAAATTCCCATTGCACAACTCATTTTTGGACAATGTTCCAAAAGGTTATGTTTATTGATTTATACATGTTTAACTATCCCTACTATACTGTGTGAGGCCAACTTGATCATGGTGAATAATCTTTTTTACATGTTCTTGCATTTGATTTTCAAGTATTTTATTGAAAGTTTTTGCATTTGTGTGCAAAGGAATATTTTCCTATAGTTTTCTTTTGAAAAATTGTCCGGTAGTTTTAGTGTCAGAATAATAATGGCTTCATCAAAATAAATAAGAAGTTTTACTTCAGTGCTTATATTTTTCCTTTAATGAATATGTAGTGTCCTTCCCTTTATATTTTTATTTTTTATTTGTCTGATATTAAGTCTGCTATGCACCCCTTTTTGGTTAATTTACTTGGGTACATTTTTCTGTTTTTATTCTGAGATGACTATCCTTAATGGTGAGATGTGATTTTCGATTCAGCAGAAAGATGGATGCTACTTTCAATCCAATTTGCTACTGACTCTTTTATATTATATAATTGATACCATTAATATTGAGTTATTTTTGAGCAGTATTTATTAATTCCTGATATTTTATTGCTTTTTCCTTTTGATTAAATATTCTAGCATTATTTATTCTTTGTATCCTCTTAGTTGTAATTACCCTTTTCTTCAGAATGAAGTTTTCCTTTGAGAGTCTTACTTAGAGCTAGATGGTGAACAAAAACTATTTAAATTGTGTTTTTATTGTGTAATGTATTTTCTGTCTTTATTGATTGTGATTGATAGTTTTAATGTATAAAAGTATGGGCTGGTATATGTAGTCTCTAACTGTGGTGACTGTGGGATTCCTGGTAGAGACCAGTTCTTCACTTTCATTGGGAGTCAAAAAGGAATGGAAATATGCTATGATGAACGGCTAAAGGCTAATCAGGGGAGACCTAGCGGAAGGCATTGTACTCTTGGTCTGCACTAAGAGTGTACAAAGTCCAAAGGGAAGGCAAAACGGGTGGGAGGGAGTTGAGGCAGGTAGACAGCAGCACTTTCAAATGTAAGTCTGAGCAGATCAACATGTAGGCCTAGAAGAATGATAAAGGTATCCTATCTGATTCATACCCAAATGCGACACTTGTACTTCCCTAATTGAGAGTGGGTCAGCAGTTCTCCAGAGAGGTTCTCCAGTGGGTCAGCAGGGATTCATAAAGAAATGAAAAAGCCAGAACAAATAGCTAAAAGGGCTGCAGAGAATAGCTAGAGATGATCTTCTTGATATGTCCCTATACTGGGTTTGGAAGTATTTTATTGGATTTTTAAATATATATATATATATATATATATATATATATGTAAAATGTTGATTTGAGTTATTTGTCAGTATTTTCTTTTTTGTTGTGTCTTATGTAGCCTGGAATTGGTGTTTAAGGAACAATGACTTCCTAGAAAACATTTGGAAATGTTCCTTTTGTTTCTCTTTTGTTGTTTTCTTATAATATTTTAAGAAATATTAGTTGTAAATATTCTTTGAAAGTATAGTAACATTCTTCTGTGAATTCATCTGCTCCTGGGCCTTTTATTCATTAGGCCTGTTGCTTACTCTTTAAATCTCCTTATTTTCTGTTAGTCTGTGTAGGCATGTTTAAATATCCTCATTTTTTGTTGGCCTGTGTAAGATGTTGGTCTTTCTTTGCTTCAACTTTGGTGATTGTCAGGTCCTAAATGTCTAACTGTGGTGCCTGTTAGCCTACTAAAGCACATGCTGGCTCCCTCCATTCTCTACCCTAAACTTCTTGAGCTTAGAGCTTCCCTTTCCCCAGTTTCTCATTCCTATATAACCTTGCCATTTTGGTCATGCATTTTCTTGGCTCCTCCTCTCTTTCTCCTCTCTTTTGGTCTCTTTTGCCTGCATTTTCTTTTCTTCTTTTCTTCTCCTCTCTTTCCTCTCATGTCCTTTTTCAGTACGTGGTGATTTTGGGTCTGTTGCTTCCTCTCCTTGCTCTGGACTCTTTCAGGACCCTGGCTGTAATCTCCCTTATATCTACAATAAAAAAACTTTTTCCTCAACTATGTTTAAGACAAGGCACCTCGGGAAATCAATATTGTAACAATTACTTAAAAAACAAAAATATAGAGGAAGGAAAACAAAAGTTGCATATGGAGATGCATAATTTGTTGTCAGAAACTTATGCTATTATCACACTAGTAAATGGACATAGCTTCACACAGCTCCTTATGACTCATCATGATATTCACTGATGAGCTCGTCTTTCAATCCTTAACCGAGAAGCTTCTGTTTGCAGTATGTGATGATTAACACATATCTACAACATGCCAAGGTTCAGAGAATAAGAGACTGCAAAATTCTCATCGCTAAAGGGAACATAAAAACTTCAACCATGCTCCCAACTCCAAGACTCAATTATCATTAGGGAAGAGAGGCAAAGAGAGTATAAAAGTCAGAGGAGGTAGGTGACTGTAGGGAAACATTTTCTTCTGGAAACAGCAGTGAAGCTACACATATGAACTTAAAATAGTTGGAATGGAATGCACAAAACTAATGTAAGTCCAAGTCAAACAAAATTCCAGTGTAGGTAGAGGAATTGGAGAAACAATCCTTATCCCTACTTATGCTGCTATGGACAGCTGGTATTTGCTGGAGGAAGGAAAGACATTTTTCTCTAAGAGTATACCCCTAGTAAGTCCATTATTCTCCAATGGAAGACCATATACCAAAGAATATTTTGGTAGCATAAATTGATCATAAAGAATCTTTTTGAAGGACATAAAGTTAAGTAAGGAAGATGGGTATAGATCTTGGAAGAGTTAGGAGTAATCTAAATATGATCAAAATAGTTTGTGAGAAACTCCCAATGACCTAACTGAAAACAGGAACCAAAAAAAGAGAGAGCTAAATTTTAGCTTTATTTCATAAAAATAGTTAATATTTGCTAAGTATTCCACAGTGTGGATGTAATATATACTGAGTATGAGTGCATTTAATTGTTTTCATTATCTTTCACAATGTTTTTCTTTGTTGCTCATCTATTTTATAAACTTTTAAATTAATTGAATACTATTCACTTAGACTGTGGAAAGTTGTTTGATAAACTAATTTGACAGTATCCAACTCAGAAGTCTATTAAGACATTTTAAAGAATATTTTGATTAAACTTTGGAAGATATGAATGATTAAAACTAACATTTATTAATTTTGTTTTTTAGTAATTAAATATATATTATCACAATTTCTTCTTATGTTCGGGAAAATATCCTCTGAAAACTCTTAACACTCTTTCAGGATTGTCACATCATTTCTGCCATAGATATATGCCACTAAAATTAAATGCTTATTATTCAAGGTGGCAATGGAAATACATTTTTTTTTCAATTTTTAAAAAATAAATTTTTAAGACAGGGTTTCATTGTGTAACCTTAGCTTCCCTGGAGCTCACCGTGTAGACAAGTCAGTCTTCAAACTTACAAAGATTTACCTGGCTCTGCCTTGAGAGTATTAGGATTAAATGTACTACCACATTCCTCATTGAACTTCCTTAAAAGCTACCCTGGTTTGACCTTCAAGCTAAGGGCCTCCCTACATACTTACTCTGTATAACTTTGCATATGCCTTGACAACAGTCTACAGCCAAAACAGTCTTAATGTTCAAGTGGTAGTCTAAATGCCTCAAACAAGTACCTTACATTTTTCACAACAATGCTAGATCACTATCTATCTTTATCCCTCATACACAGGGAAGAATGAGCTGAGGGCTAGTAATTTCACTTGAAAGAGTAACCCTTAACCTTTATTGGGCCCTCAATCTTCATCTTATTCACTGAGCACTTATTAGACCATCAAGGAGGGATAGGGATGAGCAAGAAAACACTGGAGACACGTGATGAACCATATAGTCTCAATGGAGATCATCTTATAATGTAAGGAAATACATTGAAGGACTGCATCATTAAATTGAGAAAGAGGAACCAAAAAGCTTAAGAGTTGATGGATTTGATCACTGTTATAACCTACAAGAAAGGGAGGTAGAATGCTCAATTTTTCATATTGCACACATTCTAGAAATACATGGAACACTTAGATAAAGTTGGAGGACAAATGAATGATTATTTTTTCTGAGTCAAAGGAGCAAGGATAGAGGCAGGTGTAAGATCATTTAATTATTCTTTCTGAAGTTGAACTTCGCCCACTGATCTTAAATCCTTGCTCTTGCTGCTATAGCACGTGCATACAACTAATTCGTTTTCTTTTATCTAAGATTTTAAAGTACCTTTGAGAAAGATGAGGGTATACAAATCAAATTATAATCACAATAGATTGGGAACTGATCCAAGAATTTCATATAAGACCTAAATAACAGAAAACAGGAATAGCAGAAAGCTGAGGTAGTTTGCATTCCTATGTCTTATGAATAAAACTAAAGAAATGACATCATCCCTTATTCTTTAAGAGAACTGGCATTGTGAATTGAAGAAATAAAGAAAAGACTTTCAAAACAGAATGTGAATGTCATCCACTGATCTTGAATCTGATTTTCTGACTTTCACCTGAAGTAAAACAAGGATACCGAAGGTGGGTGAAGCATAAATGTACATGTAAGTTCATCTCATGTACATATAACATACACACATGTTCTCATATTAGCTCTCAGCAATAGAATTTTATTAATGTGAATTAACACTCATAATCTTCTATTTTTGTGTTTTGTTAAGATTCTTTGAATATTTTGTAAGTTATCTCAATTTAAATAATCAAGACACTTTTGTTGGGGATTATGCATATATATGCTTTAGAGGTCAGGCATGGCCTGATTATAATACAAGAACTGTAGGAAAATGAGTAACTATGCATTTCAAAATTGTCTGGTTTAAATGATGCTATTGGTAAACACACCCCAACTTGTGACAGGGACTATAGAAGTTTTTAATGAATTATCATAAGCAAGGTTCAGATGGGCTCACAAAGACTGAGGTGACAAGCATGAGCCCCACATGGTCTGTACCAGGTCCTCCATGCTACATTATGGCTGTTAGCTCCCAATGGTGGGAGTGGGTATGTCTCTGACTCTTTTTCTTGCTTAGAACTCTTTTCCTCCTATTAATTTGCCTTGATCTGAGGGGATTTTCTTTGTCTTATTATATCCTGCTTTCTGATGTTTGGTTGTTGTCTCTTGGAGGCCTGCTCTTTCCTGAAAAGAACAGGGGGAAAGTGAATCTGGGTGATAAGGACAGTGGGAGGAAGCTAGGAAACAAGGAGGTAGGGGAAACTGTGGTAACAATGTATTGTATGAGAAAAGGATCTATTTTCAATAACAAAAAACAGTATTTGGTGTTTTGTTTTGTTTTGTGTGTTTGAAACTTTAATTAAATCCACATAGCTTGTGGGAAGTAAGTGAAGTTTGTGAATCAGATGTATTTATCTACTCAACAGCCCAATACCAAACAATGAATTTAAAAGATCTCTTGATACAAAATTAAGGGTAACGCTTCTTAAAGGTATTGTTTGTAGTAATACTTAAAAATGAAATGTCAAGTTTTGACCTCTCGCTACCAACCGACATAAACTGTTTAGGATAATTAAGAAACAGAAACTAATAGTCATGAAAACGTGTCATTTTGTTAGTTACTATGACAGTCTATCACAGTTATTTTCTAAGCTACTCAGAAATCAAGTTGCTAAGAGACAAGCAATATTTGCTTATCTAAATATAAGAGATAGATAGGGCATCTTCAAAAACCTCAAGAGATCTGCAGAATATGGCATTCAAAGATGTTTTCTTAACTTAAGATTTTTTGATATCGAGACATGTCAGCTGACAGCATCCCCTATATTACTCCAAGTAGAAGATGAGCATCGAAGAATCTCCAGTGGGAGATGATTAAATTGGTGGTAAGCCATTCTCTTGGCAAGAAAAACCACTTGCTTCAACTGTAGACAGACTTCTGTCCAAAAAGGACAAAACTTGGAAGCAGGTAAGTCGACAGCCTAGCTCTGCCAAGACAGGGTAGGTAAGTCCTTCATAATTCCTGCTCTGCAACCAATGTCTGTCAGAGAAATGGGGCCAAATGGCTGAAGATTGATGCTGTAATGTATGGAGAGAAAATGGGAACTGTCCAGGCAGTCACTGGTATGTCATTTTTTAGTTTTGGAAGCTGCAGGCCCTGCACTTCCTATATAATCAGATATATTTATCCCTCTCAGGTCTCTGAGGTGGTTGAAGAATAGATAGCTAGAGTCTCATAGTTAAATTTTGAGTTGTTTAGGAATCAAGAGGGTGTTCTGGATCTAAGAAGATATTTTTAAAATTATGAGGCAAGTTAGTATGAAAGCTGAGTTAGATATAGAACTTTAAACTCATGGAGATGGTTAGATAGTAGAATGTTAAAGTCAGGTGCCAAATACATATGGACTGGACATTGGGAATGTATGCTAAGCCATATAACTCTTATAATCGTGGCCTATTTATTTCTGTTGTTTTGTATTGTATTTATAGTTATAAGAAAAAGAACCATTATTTGGACTGAAAGGGAGAGCTGTTGGGGGGGACTGGAGGGGGGAGTAGGGAGGGGATTGTGATTGAGATGTAACTTGAAGAAATAAAAAATAAATTATTAAAAAAAAAAAGATCTCTTGGACAGAATTGACAAGTTTTGAGCCAAATTATCAATGATTTACTTTCACTATAGTTTTATGGACAAGATCATGTTTGTAGATACCCTATTCAACTTTTCCATATTAACATTCACTCAAGTTATTTTGAATTGTCAGTATTTTAACACACAGGCAAGAATTTCTTGAAATATAAATATTTTAAACTTTGCTCTATCATAGGGTTGGTATCATGTCTGTTATAGACTATGCAACATAGAAAGCAATTTTTGGTCCCAAAAGAACAAGATTGTCTGAATTCAATTATTTTTAACTGAGTTACATTATTAAAAAAAAAACAAATTCTTTTCAATTCTGAAAACTACTAAACTTATTTGGATAAAAGTTTTAGTCTTATATGATCTTCAATGAGTTTTGACTTTCAAAAGAAATAGGAAAGATGTATCATTGTGATTGCAAACTCAAACTGTTGAATGTGAGTCATCTTAGTTCAGATGTTTGATTTAAAGGATGTCACCTTTAGATTCATACTCCTTTCTCTTCAGCAGACAAATAGGCCTTAGGAATAAGAACATAACAAGTAAATAGCATTATATAAAACAATATTCTTAATAGACTAATCTGATTGTCAATCAGTTTCTGCACCTATCTGAGGAAACATTTGACACTTTGTCTATATTCATTCATCTGGGGGGTTAAAAATAGATTTAATTTAATAACATTAGTGTTCTACTTGTCCAACATTTGGATCTTATTCCAGGGGGAACTATGTTTGTAGCAATGGTAAAATTAGGAAAGTTGTTTTATGTCACATTAGCTAACATATGCAAGCTTACTTAACATGTGGACGGCAAATACGTGTAATTGCATTAAAACACAGAGCTGCAGCACAGAGGCAATAAAATAGACTAGGTTGTGTTATTAATTCTTGTGTTAAGGGTTTTGAGCCATGTTGATTGGCCTGAATTTTTTGATTTTGTTATGGTACAAAGGGATTGTTTGAAGTAATTTGTCCCCGAGAGAGGCTCACAATCCCAAGCGGGTTTCAATTCAGCAAAGCAAATCTAATTTTGTTTGCTTTATGCAAACCAGAAAGGGCTGTGGTTCATTCTGTTTTCACTGGAGGGGAAAGGCTCACTAATGGGACCTGCTGAAATGCATGCATTGCAAACACCATACCCCTGAATATATTAAATTTAGCTATGTGATGCACTGTGTTCATCATCTCATTGTGTACACAGATATGCTTTAGAACAAAGCCTTTTAATAGCAAGGGAACCTTACTACATTATGTCAATACCCGACTGTATTTATATTTAATGCTGCCACTGGAATACCTGCCCTTAACTAAAGTATGTTCAGATTTGTGATCATTTTACATTTCAGCTGCTTCTTATGTGAAAGCTATATACTGAGGCTATTATGCTGGACATTAAAGCTAACATCTGAAGATTAATTATATGTAGATCAATAAAGCTTTCCTATTTTCCTGTCTCCATCCCCACACATATACTCATCACATACCTGAATAGAATTAGGGGAGACACATGGCACTTCATTGAAAGAATGGGACACATCATAATCTGAATATTCAGCCTGGAAGATAAATGAAGGATAATAATATCTATACCACAGGTAACACTAAAGACAGTCTCCATCCCTGTGACAAATCACCATCCTCTTACTTCACTCCCTCCAACACACTGTGGTGTTTCCTTGACTTTTAAGCTTTTGCTATGCTGCCAGACACATTTGATCAAATTCATCAAAATTACAGGATGCATGAAATGGGAAGGGAAACTAGAAGATGATAGATGATAATGTAACTGTTGGCTAGGTGAATTTACTCACAAAAAATAGAATTATTTGTCAATTAAAATTGCATAATGACTGTATTTCCTGTCATGCCAGCACCATTTTCAGTGTATCTTGTTTGAAAACACTTCTAGTACTGAAAATAGACAGACACATCTCCAAACCCTTCAATTTGTCATTAGACATTTGGCAGCATGCCTACTTTGCTGTTAATTTTCCAAAACTACATTAATTTGCTGAATGACTTTTGCGAATCAGTTTATATGTACTCCAAGATGATACTTGTCATGTATCAAAGAATGACTACAAAAATAACAGGTTATGTATAAAAACACACATATGAATCATTTTCAATTTTATGTTTTAAATTCAAACATAGGTTAGCATTAATGATTTTTTTTTTAATTTCCTAATGGAAGTTGCTTAATGAGACATTACAATGATAATCTTCCTATTGTGTTTTTTCCTCTACTATTTAGGTTCTTCAATTTACTAGTGTACATATCCTTAATTTGACTTCTTTTGGAGCACAACAGACACCTCAGGCAGTTGAAATTCAATGGTGTAGCCAAAAGTAACTGTTTGACATTGTGACATAAGGAATCTGGTCCTTAATGTATGCTGTACCCAGTAATTGTGAAATTTAAGCACTGTGAACAATTAATTGTGGTTATAAAACACCAAATCTTATGAAATTCTTAACAAAGCACTTTATTCAAACAGAAAATGGAATTTGGTTGACCTTACAACAGTTACTGACATAAAATTGTTAAACAATGTAGAGAATATTAGAAATATTGTTTTCATTATATAAGCATTTGTTTGATTTACAAAATTCTTACTCTAAGAAAAATACTGCCTTTGGTCTGACAAAAATACTTCTTGATAAGTGTTGACACATATTTCAAGCCAGTTCCACTGGAATATATATATGTATATATATATATATATATATATGTGTATACTCACAGAAATACCACAATAAATATGCCTGTCCTTACCTTAATATATATAAATACATTATCTAAGTATTTGCTACATATTTACACATATATGTATATATATGCATTTATATGCACAAATATACCTATATTCATCAAAAATACATTTGGTACTATAGTGTACATAATATGTGTATTACTATGGATATTTTATGATTGTTTATTAATCTTAGTTATCATTATTATTATTATTATTATTATTCTAATCTAGCTGTCTTTATGTGTCCATAGGAGCTCAAGTAGGTAGAAAATAATTATATGGACCCTTATTGAGTTCAAACCGCCAACAAGAAATCATCTCATCTGACTTTCAGTGAATAACACTAATATGGTACAACTCCCATAAAGAAAAATTGCTACTTATAAATGCTCTCTGTTTTCTGATTTGTTCTTTTTTCCTCATCTACCTTTCAAATTGAAAAGAAGAGGAAACTAGAAGGTTAGGGAAGGTTAGGAAAAGTGGAGAATACAGCTTTTTGGTTGTGCTACTCTGTTGCTCAATTACTGCTAATTCTGCCTAAACTTACACATTATTTTTTAAGTTTATAAAATACCATGAAGAATGAAAATGAATATAAACGATTCCTAAAAAAGCAACTCCTGTTACTAGTGAATAATAATAACTGCTGTGACTAGCTAGATGAAGTGCTGATAGTCAGAAAACAATTAGAGATGTCAGGTTTGTGGACTACTCAGTTCCTTAGTATGCTTTAAGGAGGTGGGGGATACAGAATATTTTGAGTATCAAATACCTTTTGCAATAGTAGTAAACAATTTTTATTGGAAAAATCATGAAAATTCTTCCCATTACAGTATGTCCTAAGTAGATACATTTCAGCCTTGAAGAAGTCTGTCTTCTACCAAAATTGTATTTAAGTCAGCCATCAAAGGACACATGAGGAGTTATATCTGCTCTCAGAGATATTCAATCTAAGCAGTTACTGATAAATGCTTCATTATCACCTTCTGTAACACGGACTCCAAGCAACCAAAATGACAGCCCTGAATTCCAGTAGGAACAGACAGGAATCACACATGTATAAATATAACCACAAATATAAATAACCTCAAGAGTATAGATAGAAGTAAAATGTGATAAGATCAAAAGTAACAAACTTGGTGTTATATCTTTCCTTTAAACTTAACATTGGATTGTGTTGCTGTATTTTGATTAGTTTTTAATAGTAGTTGAATATAACAAACAGCATGGAGAATGTTGAGAATTTAGCAGGTGTTCCGTATGAGATAGTGTCAGGAAATCCCAGCACATACTTGTCTCCATTCTGTCTCAACACACACACACACACACACACACCCCAATTAGCTTCCTGGTTCATTAACATCAATCCAGACTTATGCCTCATAAAATGTAAAAATATTTGTCCTGGTTATAAACAAAATAACATCTTGCCTATCAATTGCTACTAACATAAATGTGTAGTAATTGCTTCAATCTGTAATTTTAAGGGTGTATTCTTTTGTGTCTTTAAAGTTCCCAGTTGGACTTTTATTTTATTCAGTGGTCTGGAGGACATAACTTCTGTCTGCTTTCTTTGCCTAGGCATAGTGATTTCATACTCTCATATAAAGAATGAGAAATGCTACATAATATTGTGGGATGTTGGGAATGATACTGATACAGATCTGGGAATACTACCTGATCTATACTTGAGACAATTCTATTATGTTGAATCTGATATGTGTGGGCTTTTTATTCAAACAGAGTTAAACAATTTGTTTCAGACTTGGGGTGGGAGAGGAAGGAACACTTGCTATAGAGAAATTATTTGTCTATTTGTCATTGACTATAACAATTGCCTTCTGAAGTATAATGTTTTTTCCTGGGAGGGGTGAATGCAGCTGTGCTAACCTGTGTACATGTGAGAAGAGGTAAATCAAAAGTTGAAGGAATCCTCATTGGAGCCTCTTTAGGGACAGTACTTTGTAGATTCTCAAATGAAGGAGCATCTTGGACATTTGAAATATTCTTCACTCATTCCATCACTTCCTTTTGGACATAATTGGATATTTTAAAGCTTGAATCCACACCACTTCAAAAGACTAGATTCGAACATCAATTAACACCTTCTGAAGACAAGAGTGTAGACTAAAGGCTCAAAACATTTCATCAGAATAAACACAAGTGAACTTTTGATAGCCCAGGCAATATTTTATTCAATATTGCTCTAAAATGCATGTTTGTATATTATAGTAACAACTTTTTCTCATAATTATATCCAAAGTATCGCCCCATCTACTCTTCATCTAAATTTAGTTCAAAATTGTCTCATTTATATCAGTACCAAATTAAACTGTACAGGTTGCCACATAAGTAATGTCTTTAGGCAAGAAGCATATCCTAAAGAATACCAAAGCTGAAGTGTTTCCTATCATTTCATTCACACTCAGAGAATATAGCATAGTGTCATTTACTTTTCTACTTACGTAGTCAGAATTCACCCCTTACATGCTACTTGCAGATAAAACTGGATGCAGTAGTGTGAGCTTCCGTAATCTCAGCATACTCTTGTAAGAAGGCAAGAGGCAGAGACCTGAGACTCAGAAGATGCACACTAGCTAGCTACCAGCCTGATTAAGTCAGTGTTCAAGAACCTTATCTCATCCTAGAAAAATGGTGATCAATGCCTGGAGATTTTCCTTTAACTTATACATGTACTCCAATCATATGATTGCCCACACCTACCAGTTCCAACAAGCACACAAACATGAAGTTATACATAAGGGCATGCACATGTGTGCGTGCACACACACACACACACACACACACACACAGAGAGAGAGAGAGAGAGAGAGAGAGAGAGAGAGAATTTCACTCTTGTTTATCACTGTGATTCTTCTAATCTGATGGCTACTCTCAGTTGTTCTGAAGCATAAATACTAGTGAGCTAGAGGACATATCTATTTCCATGTCTCAGCACTTGAGAATATGACTCAATGGCTTTCTAGATCTTTAATGCATCCTCAGCTTCAAGGCTGTATGATGTTTCTCCCTGCTACTGACGACTGAATCTAGACTTTGACACACGCTGGCCAAGTGTTCAACCAGTGAGCAACATGCCCAGCAGTTAGATCCTCAGTAAACATTTCATCAAGTGAACCATGAGTTTCTTTCTTCCATTAGCTCACTTTTTCTCTTTCATTAGGACATACACAATGTGTATAAGAACCATATCTGACAATACGCAGTTTGTATTGTGCAGGAAATAATTTTATGGAAGGCCAAAGATCATTGAAGTAATTCATATGATGTTCTAGAAGAGGGACAGAAGGAAAGAGATTGATATTTAAACTAGATAAGAGAAAGTGGCTAAAACTTTGTACTCAAATATTCATAGGTCATTCATTAGCATATCTCAAGGGAATTGTGAATAAGTTTTTATATTATTCAAGGCTCTAATCTTAAATTATCTGAGCTATGCAAATTACCACTAAACATAACCCATACAGTTGCTGATATTTGTGAATTCTCTCTTCTTGACTTGCATAAGCACTTGATAAGAGAGGCTTCTGAGAGGAAGGTGCTTTAAAGCCAAGTGTTATGGATAGAAAGAGAGAGAAATTATGTATGGAAAAGAGAGCAAAGTGAAGTGAATAGAACATAAAAACATTTTCTGGGATGAAGAACAGAGTAGCTGAGAAAAAAGAAAGAAAGGTCAGTTTTCATAATAAACTTTAAAGATCTAACTATTGGACAACTGTTGAATTCTAAGCATTTATTCGGGGATAAAAATGAAATAGTTTCTAGGAAGCCATGTTAGGAAGAGAATGTACATTGCATTCCTTAGGTGGTCCTTGAGGTTCAAAGTGTCTGAATATTGTCATTGCCTATATTTGGAAACCAGGTATGGGCTTAAGCAATTGGAGGAAGGTTTTAATTCTCAAGATTCTAGGCTTTTAGAATAAAAGACTACTAAAGAAGGCATAGATAAAACTCATGTTGTATCAGTCACTTTTCACATTGCTGTAAAAAATACCTTACAAAAATGTCATATGGAAGAAACAGTTTGTTTGTAGTCACTATTTGGAGATTCAATCCAACATAGGAGAGAAATCATAATGGCATGATTGTGGAACAACTAATGATATTGTGTCCATGGACAGCAGCAAAAACAAGTGACTGTTGGTGCTCAGTGTTCTTTCTACATTTTATCTATACAAGACCCTGCCTTCATTCATGTATGGAAGTTTCTATATAACATCTTTAATACAAAAGCTTTGTACATATTTTGGACAATGTTAAGTTTAGCCTTGTCTCATTAATAAATGAGAAATAACCACTTCCTATCTCCTGCCTATTTTGTATTTTATTTATATCACAGTTGCTCTTATTTCTTCAGGTACTAACAAGAGGAAGCCAGGTTCCAAAGTTCTCCTATCCAATTGCTATGTAACTCTTAACAGGAAACAAGTCCTTCAAAGGTCAGTGAGGTCTAGTAAGAATCATTCAGATTCCATGATCTCCACAGGGAGTAAGAATAAATAATTTCTACACAGCTTTAGAAATAACACCAAGAGAGGTATTAGAAGGAAGTCACAAGAAAGGGAAGTAATTCTGAATTACAAACATTTCAAAAGTACACTCATGGGAAGCAAAACACTCAGAATATTTTATTGTCTGTACTACAAGGCAGGGTCAGCGAAAGGAACTGATTAAAATGTTAACCCTTCTGATTGATTCAAGAGTTGATGACACTATGTCTGTATAAATGAGTTTGAAAGTCTTTGACCAGTGTAATCCATATATTGGATACTTTTTAAACTAGAGTCCTAAAACCTGTTTTATAATGTAGAGAGGATTAATTGGCTATCCTGTTATGTGAGTTATCAGCATCATTAAGGAATATGAACAAAACTCTTTACACTGCAATTTCTTCCATCTATCCCTTTTTCTCTTTCTCCATTTCCCTCAGCCCTTTACTTCCTTTCTTCCTTTTGTTCCATCTTCTCTCTCTCTCTTTCTCTCTTATCTTTTAGATAAAAGGAAATAAGTACAAATAACATAAATTTAATCACGTGTTTGCAGTGAGATTGTAGAGATTATTTTGTGGGGAGAAACAGTATCCCCTTCTTACACTAACTGGAAAGAAATATGCCCATATCCCACTATGACACAGACTGGCATTGGATCAGTGATGTAATTCCCAGCCAATTCCCTCATATATCATTTTCAAAACAAAAGAGTTGTGAATGTAAATATTCCCCTTGCTGAGCATATTTATTGTGTGCTGATGTTGATTGTTTAAAAAGGGGTTATGGCTCAATAAATTGAACACCTGAGCTGAGCGCTTGTATGATGAAATTGAGAGCTGAGCAGATCAATTTAGACTCACTTCTACTTTTCGATCTGTTTAATAGATTTTTAAAACGACACTTAGAGCCCCACAGAGGCAGCAGCAGCATTTGGCATCTTCCTACATACCCTCCCTGAGACACCACTCATTCCTATGCCTGTAGGCTTGTTACCCTTGCAGTCTGGGGAGATCTTGTGAACAAAACTTCAGAGCACCCTCTTCACTTCTACACTCTGCTGAACTGGGCTTGTTTATTTAGTTTGTGTTGCGAATTTAGGGGCACGAAAATACATCTGACCCCTTTGGGGCACAATGTGATCTGGCATTTCATTTCAAGGGCTAGGCCTCCGGTCTGTCAAATCTTTATTTTGCGGGTGCCCACTAGAAGTGCTGACGCTTGTCTCTTACTCCCTCAGATTTCATCTTTCACTGGCAATAAACATGTCACCCTGCTGGGACGAAACACAATCTGGAATTGAATTTACTGCATATAAAATATAGTGCCCTCTTTATTGGTTCAAATACTTGTCACTCATAATTTATTTAACCATGTATGGCCTTCACGAAGGGGAAGAGAACTGACAACTAGGAGGGGCCTTGGATGTTCAATTTTGTTGTGATCTCTGTCGATTTTTATTCCTCCCCGTCCTTAGTTCTAAAATGCCACTTACACACTTGGGCTAGTCGGTTTCTATGAAGAAACTCAAATAAAACTGGTGGTCTTTGCCAAAAAGTCACAAACATGTCACTGAAAACATTGGCATCAGGTTTTTTGGCTGAGCTGCTGCATCTATGCTAGGGCGTTTTAAGAACACGGCACCGGGTAATGCCCTCCAGGGAGCACATCCCGAATACCAACAGGGAAAGGGAAGAAGGAGTCTGGAACCCTCCTTAGCTTTCATCCCTCACTTGTCATGCTCACCCCTTCGGCACTCAACGTTTTCATGGTTTATTCCAAATACTGTCGATCAGCTTTCACTAATACAGTTCTTGTATGAAGCACCTCTCTAATCTCTTCAAACACAGATGTGGAAGCACAGCTTAGAGCGTGGAGGCCAACAAAAGCCCTCTGCCTGTACCAGTGATTAGCTTTGATTGACACAGAGCCCCTCTGCTCTCCTAGGCATCCTCTCGAACCCACGAGTTAGTGTTTGAAAAGGAGACACACAGGGTACAGTGGGCACCAGTTTCAGTGAATTTGCAGTGCAACCAAATTAGCAGATAACTTGAAAACCACACACTTTATGCCTGATGCAGGGTTTCCCCCTTCCCTTGATGTGTCTTTTTAAATCTCCTTTAGATCCTTCTCTTTATGTAAAAAATGTACGTTAATTTCCCCCTCACAATTATTGAAACACACTGGGGTGTGTTTCATCTTAAGCTGTGTCTTCAGCATAATATGGCCCTAGATTTCAAAATGTTGAATAAAGGAAGTGTTAGGATTTTTATTTGATATTCAATTTGCTCTTAAATATAAGTTCAAATTTGAACTTAACCACAAGGTGCTAAATTTCTCTATAATAAGCAAATATGAGGAATACAAATACATATTCTTTCAAAATGTTCAAATTACTTTAAATATTATTAATTGCAGTGACAGGTATACATTTTCACTTTTAGTAGTTCTTCTGTCTTCCTTCGGGCTATGAATCTGGAGAAACTTCCAGTGTTGCCTGGTTATCTGGAGCAGTCTCCCAAGATGAGAAAGGTAAGCCGTCAATCTTCTTGGTAAAATACTTTCCTTCAGAGTCAGAAGCAGTCTGCATCTGCCAAACCATTCCAGGTAGCCTCAAATGTTGTTCTCAGGGCTTCTATCCAGCAATGCTCTCTGATTATATGAGCTCTCATATGCCTGGCTAAGAAGTTTTCCACAGTTTGAAGGCAGTTTTTCTACCCCCAAAACATCATATTTTGATGAACCATGGATGGGAACTGTTCCTCCATGCCTTTTCCAGGCAGCAGTTTAAGTGAAGAAAAAGACTTAGAATAGAAATTCTTGCTTCAACCAGCTATGAAATGCCTGAATTTATTTGCATCTGCACACGTATGCAGTTAGATGTTTTATTCATTATTTATACACTTACTTGCAAAAGAAACTAATGGAGGAAAAAAGAAGAAAAACATACTGTCTTCCAGTTTCATTTTAAAATTGTTATGAGTCGTAATATTGTCTTTCTAAATGTTTACATAATGGTTTCTTAAATGAATTATATGTGGAGAAGAAGAGTAAGTACAAAGAAAATATCAATATTTTAGAATATGCCTCAGTTCCTGAACAACTTTAGGGAAAATAACCTCTGCTATACTTTAAACATTCCCTCAGAAAAAGAAGAATAGATGCAGTAATTCAAACTATTTGCCAAGATCCTCCAGTTAGTGAGTGACAGGACACACAACAGAGTCCAACTTTTGCACCACATTTATCTGTTAGCCAGTGTAGTTTCATTGCATCATAGGAGATATCCGCTTAAGAAGTGAATGTAGACCAAGGCCCTTAAACCTTAAGAGCCAAAACTCATGGGGACCAGCCCATCCACAGCATTGTATCTGGTGCAGAGTCACCAGAGTGGCTCACTCCTCCCCTGGACAAGGTAAGGGAAAAAAAAAACTGCTACTTGTTAAAACTTCAGAAAATATTACTCCTATATTTTTCAAATGCCCATTCATACTTGTTCCTGTCATTAAAATTATCCTGATTCTTTAAAAGTAAGATCTTTTAAAGCCCTGGACATTATTTCAGTAATGGAATTGGAACATCTGTTCTGCTTCAACAGAGAGGCCCTGCCTCCATATGCACATTTCCACAATATTATAGTATTATTTCCTTCACAGAGAAAATGAAATTCAGAGAGAGAGAGAGAGAGAGAGAGAGAGAGAGAGACATTACCTACAATTCAACAAAAATCCCAGGCATAACCAATTTTTAGGAATCCAAGGCTCTGTAAATGGCTCAGTTGCTAAGGCATGCTCATCTTTTTTTCTTTCTGGTATAAAGGTTTGTTAAGGTATAAAGTGAAGGACACAGCCATGGAGAGAGAGAGAGAGAGAGAGAGAGAGAGAGAGAGAGAGGAAAAAAGAGGAGTGTGAGGGACAGAAGGAGAATCCAAGAGAGACACAGGGAAATGGGAAGAGAGAGAACATGCTCATCTTAAGAAGCTATAAATGGGAGATTTACAAGATGGCGCCGACCATAGAGCAGTGCATCTGAGTAGTAGGTGAATGAGATTAGTCATTGTGGAGTGAATGTGAGGTCCCCTAGCCTACAGTGAAGCACAGACGGTGTCTGAATGCCCACAGCGAACATTGAGACCGGTCACCAGGTAAAAGAGCCCACGCAGTTCCTGGGAGGAACACAACCCTGAGATCAGCCAGCTCCGTCACCGGTCTGGAGAGGAGCTCTGGCTAGAGATCTAGCCCAGGAGCGGATCCAGCCCACGGCTCCAGCCACAGACCAGCGGCCCCGCCTGTCTGCCTGATATCCAGCCTGCACTCGAGCCGCACCACAAGAGCAAAGGTAAGTGAGATTATTTTTTCCGGAGTTTCCAACATGGTGGCACAGTGTGCACTGTAGCGGAGAGGCAGAGCCCTAACCCAGTCACAGCAAAGCAATTAGGAGCCAAGACTGCCTGCAAACAGAGCCCG
>CAJQZJ010034466.1:1064162-1101159 GCA_907164525.1 Lophiomys imhausi | reverse complement strand
ATTTCAATTGAGATGTAACTTGAAGAAATAAAAAATAAAGTAAAAAATAAAATAAAATAAAATAAAACTAGGGTAGAGCACAAAACTGAATATAATACTGTGTCATTGAAATGTGTTCTTAAACAAAATAAATCTTTCTAGAAAAAAAAAAAACAGCATATGTGACTTGTAGAATACCTAGGAGAAGAAAAAATCAAAGGACAAAAATTAAAGAATCTGAATCCTAATAATACCCAAGACATATTACAGCAAAATTTTGGTGTGATTCCTTTTAGATATTATCCTATACAGTAATTTTTCTAAAGCTGACATCATTCCACATGTACAACTGTGCAATTTTTTTTTTCATGTTTCAATGTTTTATACAGACATCATAGCATATTTTGGCATATTTGAATTTTGTACATATTTATAGCTTTAGAGAATATAAAACTTTAGATCATTGATGGTCAGAGAAAAAGAAGCTAACAACTAGACATGTGTTCTGAAATGGGTGAAAGAAAATTAAACAGGAATATAGGAAGAAGAAGGGAATTAAGAAGTGACTCACATGACTTCATTTGTAGAGAGCAGAAGTCACAGGCTGAGTGAGGCTGTACTTTTATTAATGAATCCATGTAGAAATATCAGCACTTAACTGAAACTCTGAAGAATGAACTATTACATGCAGTACCAACAAGAACATAGAGTGTTTGCAACCTGAATGCCAGGAATGTGTAATGTATTCAGTCTACTTAGCATGAATACCACTTCTTCAGAAAAGATGTTGAAAAATTGAAGGATTTAGAAAGAGTAGAATGAATAATCATCAAAGTTTGTGGATATTTAGAGAAGTGGGCAGAAGAAAACAAAGGTCTGGGTGGAAGAGCCTTTGAGGTTAAAGCGACTGTGGCACGGTAGTGAGAAACTCAAACATAAATATTTGAGGAATGATGATGAGCACATCAGAGTGGAGCCAAAGTTGTGACAGGCTGAACAGAATAGAGTAAGTATGTTTTACCAAGTGGCTGTAGAAATGAATGATGAGCTCAAGAGTCACTATTCAAAGATACTGAAATATATTACTAAGAATGAGCTCTTAGGTAAAATGAGGAGCGAGGTGGTGGCAATGAGTCAAGGAAGGCTCCTTAGTTGTGACAAGAGGGTCACTGTGGGGAGAATGTTGATAGTGATAGAAGCTGTGCATGTCTAGGGTTGACAGTATTTTAGCAATCTCTATACTTTCTCTTCAATTATATGAACCTGATGTTGCTCTAAAAATAGGACTGTATTTAATAGCACCTCATGGAAAGGACATGCAGGCCTTAGTTTTGAAGACTCAAGAGGTGTGGGTTCAACACTATAGTCACCTAAATGGTTGCCAACTCACCGAAAATAAAGGAATTATAATGAGTGTGTAGCAATTCTATAATAGTTACTAGTAGAAGTTTTATTATAACAAACCCAAGGGTACGGTAAAACAGTTTTAAAGCCAGTAAACTTTACAGGAGCTAGATGCTGCTTCAGTTTCATTAGTCCCAACCTCTGGGTCTCAGAAGACAAACTTTTCTCATTCATGTTCCTGAAGATAATAATGAAGGTCAAAACTCAAAGTTAATTCAACCAAAATAAGAGAAGTTATTAATCGGAGAAATGATTGCTACAGGGGAGTTTGTTTTTAATGGAATGGGAACTCCAAAAGTAAACTCAAGAAGAATGAGAAAGGCTAGGCAACAGGTAAACACAGCAGCCAGCAGGAGGAAATAGGACAGTTCCCCATACCTACAGGAACTTACCTTTTGACGAAGACCAAAGACAGATTGCATTTGGGACATAGAGGGTTCACTGGCCCCCACATTCCCAAAATATGTTTCTCTAGAGTTTAAGATCCAAGGACCTCTCTTGTTCAGTCTTATAGTAAGTTACTAATAAAAGTCAAGTAAATGATAGAATAATAAATTTAATTTCTGAGCATAAAAAGATAAAAAAACCTATATGAGATTGAAGAGTATGTAGCCCTAAAAATGCACAACATGGTCAGAAGAGTATTTTTTATTTGTATTATATTTCTAAGTTAGCAATGAACTGTAGGTGGATTCATTATGACGTTTTCCTATATATATGTCAGTATAGTAAATTCTAATTCATTTTCCCCAATTGCTCTCTTTTGTCCCCTGCCCCTCCTACTAACCTCTCTTTCTCTTGTAGTGTCCCTTCTGTTTTTAAGTCATCTGTAGAATATTGCCTTCTCATTTTTTTTCTTCACTCCTCTCTTAACATGTCTACACCTCAATAATGGTCCCATATCTAATTTTGTAAACACACACACACACATACACACTATTCATAAAACTAGACCTACATTCTGTATATGAGAAAAAAAATTAATGTGCTTATTATATTTCTGGGTGTGATTTGTTTCATTTTACATTATTTCAAATGCCATATATTTATCTGAAAATACTATGATTTTCCTTTCTTTCCTGTCAAACACAATTCCAGTGTGTATGCGTTTCACACTTTAACTTTTAATCTTTTGATGAATATCCAAGCTACTTCCATTTTTTAAGCTCTTATGAATCATGCAGCAATAAACCTGGATGTGTAAATACCTCTGTGATAGAGTTACTAAGAGCCTCCATTGATACAGTCAGGAGAGTATGAGAGTCATGTGTTAGTTATGTTTTCATCATTTTGAAAATCCTGTATGTGGATTTCCATAGTCATTGCAGCTGTTCACATTTCCTCTTGTAGTTGATGAGGGGTTCTCTGTCTCACAGTAACCTTTGTCTTACTTAGAATTTTCTTGCTGTAAAGGGACACCATGACCACACCAATTCTTACAAACAATATTTAATTGGGACTACCTTATAGTTTCAGAGATTTGGTCCATAATCACGCCAAGAAACATGGTAGCATGTAAGCAGACATGGTGTTGGAGATGGAACTGAGAGTTCTACATCTTGTTCTTCTGGCAGCAGAAGGAGATTGTGGGCCACACTGGGCATAGCTTGAACACATAGAACATCAAAGCCCTGCTTCCACCATGACACACTTCCTCCAACAAGGCCACACATACTCCAGTAAGGCCACACCTCCTAATAGTGCCACTCTCTATGGCCAAACATTCAAACAGCAGTTTATGGAGTCCATTCCTAGTCAAATCACCATACTTTTATTGTCATTTTTTCTTTATGTTTGTTTCTCTGGTGGCTAAAGACATTGCACACTTTTTACATATTATGAGCCATTTATATTTCTTGCTTTGAGAATTATATATTCAATTAACTAGCTCTTTTTGATGCTTAGTTACGTTCTACATTAATATATTCTAGATATTAGTATTTGGCTTGATTCGTAGTTGACAAAGTGTTTTTCCCCATTTTATGGACCATATTTTCACTTTGATGGTTGTCTCATTGATCATACAGGAAATTTTAATTTTCATTATATCCAATTTGTCAATTCTTGGCATTATTTTCTATATCTTTTGCAGAAACTTTTTCCTTTCCCTCTATTTTTCCAAGTATTATAATGTTTCTATTAAGCCTTATGAAAACATCTGGTCTTATATTACACTCTTTAATCTACTCTAAGTGTATTTTTTTAATAAGGGGACTAATTCCATCCCCTTACACATAGATACTCAGTCTTCCAGCACTATTTGTTGAAAAAGCTCTCTTTTCTCTAGTGCATTTTTGACATCTTTGTCAAACCATAGGTAGTTGTAGCTGTGAGAGCACATTCCTGGTTCCTCCATGTATTTCATTAGTCTACATGTCTATTTTGCACCAATTCCCCATAGTTTCTGCCATTATGATCCTGCAGTATAATTTTGGAATGGATATTTTGATGTTACTTAAGATTGCTTCAGATATTTGAGGTTCTTCATACTTTTATAGAAATTTCAGATTTTTTTTTCTAATTCGGATGGAAAATGAATTGAATCTATAGATTAATTTGGTAATATGCCTATTTGTACAATATTAATTCTTCCAATCCACAAGCACAAAAGATCTTGCCATTTTCTTCAATATTTTTTCTCTAATATTTTTTAAAAATTACAAAGGTTAGGTATGTTAATAGGTATTTTATGTTTTTAAAGATATTATAAATGGAGTATTTTATTTACTCTCCTTTTGGAAAAAAATCATGTTTAGTGTATAGAAAAGTTATTCATTTGCTGCATGTTGATATTCTATGTTTCAATTTTGCTGAGAGTATTTATATCTGAAAGCTTTACGTCATAGGCTAAGATCCTCTAAATAGACGATTATGTTTACTATCCTAATTTTTAGTATTTATTGTACTTACCTGCATTTTGGAGCTTATTTTCTAATTTTTGGAATTTAAGTAAGACATAACATAATTATATATGAAGCAGATAAGCTGACAGAGAATATTTACTTCTCCTTCTGTTCCTCCACATTCAATCCACCCAGTCTCATCCCCAGCTCTGTAGCAGAACACATGCTATAATCTTCCTTTCTTCTATGATCCCACTCCCAATGGAAGAGAAAAATCTTTGTCTCCAACATTCCTTCATCCTTCCCCCAACTCATCCCATTATTCCAGCCACCAACACCAGCAGACATTGCCTGGTAACACACAGGTTGAACAGACCTGGGAAATAGGTCCACAGAAAATGTCCTGCCAGGCAATACACAGCAATTACATTCTCCTAAAATCCAGAGAGTAAACAGAAACTAGGAACAAACACTCACTCAGCAAAGGCAAAACCAGATATCAGCACATAGACCTATAATCATCCCTATCTCAGATGCTGAGACACATGTGTAGAAACACAATCAATAAAAGTCAGGAACCTATGACTCCACTAGAGCCCAGCAACCTAGCCACAGAAGGCTCTGATTATTACAAAATAGCTGAAGCCCAAGAAAAGACCTTAAAACAGCCTGTATGAACATGATAGAGGTCCTTTAAAAGCAAATGAATGAATTAGTTAAAGAAATCCAAGAAAACATAAACAAGAATATAAGAAAATGGAGGGGGGAGTAGGGGGGGGGCTAGTGATTGAGATGTAACTTGAAGAAATAAAAATATAATTTTTTTAAAAAAAGAAAATGGATAAAAGTGTTCAAGATCTGAAAATGTAAATAGAATAGTAAAAGAATACCAAAACTGAGGAAATTCTGGAAATGAAAATATTAGAACACCAAAGAGAAACCACAGAGGCAAAATTCACCAACAGATTTAAGAGATGGAAGAGAGAATCTCAGGTGTTGAAGACATAGTAGAATGAATGAATACATAACAGTTAGTCAGAGAAAATGTTGAATGTAAAAACTAGTACAAAAAAACTAGGAACAATATGATACTATGAAAAGACAAAATCTAAGAATAATAGGAATAGAGGAAAATGAAACATAGGTCAAAGGCGCAGGAAATAATTTTTTTTAAATCACAGAAAAATTTAAGGAACATACCTATAGAGGTATAAGAAACATACAGAACATCAAATAGAGTGGGCCAGAAAAGAAAATCCCTTTTGCCCCATAATAATCAAATAAAAAATACTATGAACTGAAGAAAAAAGATTAAAATCTGCAAGGGAGAAAGAGCAAGTAACATATAAAGGAAGATCTATGGGAATTACATTTGGAGCTTCTAAATGCCAGAAGGGCCTAAACAGATACACTACAGACTCTAAGAGAACAGAAACACAAGACCAAGTTACTATACTTAAGAAAATTTTCAATTTGTAAACTCATGAAACTGAACAACTCCCTACTGAATGAAAAAAGTCTGAGATAGAACTAAAGAAAGAAATTAAAAACTTTGTAATGTTTAATAAAAATGATAAACACTGTACCAAAACTTAAGGAACACATGGAAGCAGTTCTAAAAGACAAGTTCATAGCACTGAGTAGCTACATTAGAAAAAAAAGATGACTTGAGAAATGTCCTACTAGCAACTTAACAGCACACCTGAAAGCTCTAGACAAAAAGAAAAAGAAATCACAACTAAAATGTAAGAGATAGCAAGAAATAGTCAAGCTCAGGCCTGAAATTCAGTAAAATGGGAAGAAGAAAAACAAATACGATGTGTTTTGTTTTATATGATATAATATGATATGTTTCATTCATATGATAAATGAAACAGTTCGTTCTTTGAGAAAAATCAACAAGATCAGCAAACTCTTATGCAAATTTACTAAAAGAAGGAAATAAAATATCCAAATTAACAAAATTAGAAATGAAAATGGGGACATAACAACAGACACCAAAGAATCCAGGAAATAACTTTTAAAACTTGTACTCCACAAAATTGGAAAGTCTACAGCAAAATGGATACTTAGCTCAAAAATTTCACAGTATCACTTAACAAAGATAAACCAAGAAATATATCCTCAATATAAACAGATCTATATTCCCTAATGAAATAGAGGCTCAAAACAAAACTATACCAAACAACCTTCCCCCAAAAAGCCTAGGTACAAATGGTTGATTTTAACATAGAATTTAGCAGACTTTCAAAGAAGAGTTAACACCAACACTCCTCAAAATATTCCACAAAAGCAAAAACAGGAAGACCCTTCCCCAATTCATTTTATGAGGCCAGTGCTACCCTGATATTAAAACCACATAAAGATCCAAAAAAGAAAAAGAATTACTGGTCAATTTCCCCTCTGAACATATGTGGAAATATTCAATAAAATACTTGCAAACCAAATACCAGAACACATGAAAAAGATCAACCACCACTATCAAGTAGACTTCATTTGAGAGATAGAGGGATGATTCAATACATGAAATACCACCATATAAACAAACTGAAGGAATAAAAAACACATGGTCATCTCATTACATGCAGAAAACATCTTTGACAAAGCAGAAATCCCTTTCATGATAGAAATCATGGGGAGATGGGTTTACAAGAGACATACCTTAAATAATAAATGTATCAGCAAGCACATAGCCAATATCAAATTAAATGAAGAGACACTCAAAGTAATTCCACTAATATCAGGAACATGACAAGATTGTCCATTCTCTCCATACCTATTCAATATTGTTCTTGAAGTGTTAGCTAAAACAATGGGAAAACTCAAGGAGATCAAGGGGATATGAATGGGAAAGGAAGATGTCAAGGTGTCCTTATTTACTGAAAATATAATGGTATAGATAAGTGAATATACAAAATCCACCCATGAATTCTTACAGTTGAAAAATATTTTCAGCAAAGTAGCTGGATATAAAATTAACTGATAAAAATCACTAGCCCTCCTATGCACAAAGGACAAATGGACTGAGAAAGAAATCAGGGAAGCAATACCCTTTTCAAAAGCCTCAAATAATAGAATGTAGTTTGTAGTAAATGTAACCAAGCAAGAGAAAGACTTGAATGGTAACAAACATTAAGATATTGAAGAAAGAAATTAAAGAAGATATCAGAAGATGGAAGGAAAGATTCATGGATTGGTAGAATTAACAAACAAAAAATGACCATCCTACCAAAAGCAATTTACAGAATCAAGGAGATCTCCATCAAAATTACAACACAAATTTTCACAGATCTGAAAGGAACAACTGTAAGGGGAGTTAGATTAATATAAATTAGATTTAGTGAATATCTGGGCTTCTCTTAATATGGCACATAAAGATCAACTTGGCTGTGGGCAATTGGCATAGCAGCTTATGGACCAAAAACAAGATTTATGGCCTGGCGTTGTTTTCAGCTGCTAATAGTCTTACAAAGTGGGTGGAGCCCAAATTAGTCTGAATCCAGGTCAAACAATGAGAGACCCTATTTAAGGACAAAGTGGATAGAGCCTGAGAGTTCCTGTGCTAGAGAGTTCCCATGCTAGCGAAGATGAGATGCAAAGTGTCTTGTATCATCTGATGGAAAAAATGCTGGTGGACTGAAAAGCTGATTTCCAACAGAGTTGAAAAATTATGGCCTGCTCTCCCTGAGGCAGAAAGGTGATGAGCAGAGAAGGTCTCAGAAAAGCAGCAAAAGCCAAGGACTAAATCCTGTGGCACAGCTTTTGCCTAGAGAGGTTTGACCAGTTCAAACAGTGGACTGAATGGAACTGTGGCCAACCTCAAAGACTGAGGCAGAGCGGCTGACTTGCTAATACAAATTGAATAAGTTGGCTTATAGATAGCTGAGGCCTTCCAGAGAGAAGAAAGCCTCATGCCTCATTTAAGGTGAGGCTGCCATAGCCAATTTACCCTAACGGACCTATATCTGAGATATTCCTGAAGAAAGACTGTTGACTAAGTGTCTTAAAGGATTTACTCCTGAGGTGTTCCTGACAACTAAAGGACCTGCCCCAGAGAATATGTCCCTGACAACTGAGGACCTGCCCCAGAGACTGTATCCTTCTAAAAGGTAAGGATTAGTTGCTAGATAACAGTTGTTATAGGTATTAATAGGTTTAGTTGTTAGGTACCTGCTGGCATATTCATTCTGATGGCTAGTAGTTAGGTAATTATATTTGTTATAAGTGAATATAGTTATTAATAGATATATATTGGATAATTAAAAATATTCATCTTCAGACCTCTTTAGACATAGTTCCTTGAGGCAATTCTACACTTCATCATCAGAATTCCAACAGCAACACCATAGATAGCTGACCAGTAAACCAGTAAACACAGCAGCAGGACTAACCAGCAGCATTTTGGGAGAGCACCAACAAGAAGAGCAGCAGCAAACTTGAAGTGTTCTCTGGAGTATCTCTCACATCTTGAAGCAATGTGAAGTGATGCAAAGCTAAGAGATGAGAAGTGAAGCTAAGCAAAAATGATGTCTCTCTGTTTTGGGGCTCTTATTTATCCCCTCTCAGACTGGGTGCAATAATGTCTTCTAACGGGCAACAACCATGCCCCCTGAACAAGGCAGTTTCCAGCTAACAAAGATCATGTACCCTCTCCTGAGACTGCTGACAGAGATCATGAGCCTCTCATGAGTCTGTTTTCAGTGGTGAATAAAGCATTTCCACATCCCACACTTGAGACAAAACAAGAAACACATTCACATAGCACAACCGAGATTTTAAAGAAACCAGAACTTCCACTACAGTTTCCCCTCTGCCAGTTCCTGCCAGCTCCATGACATTTCCCCATCTACCCAAATGCATACCCTTTCTTTCCCTCTTTCACTAGAATACAAAGAGACATCTTATGTTACTCAGTAAAACCTCCAATGGCAGAAATTGTTACATAGTGTTAACTCATTGGTCAAAGGAGTCCCTTAGAGCTTCCCAAACATTACAAGCTATTCACAAGGCTGTCAGTTATTCCCACATCATTACAGTAAAGAACTATAACTGAAGACATTACTTATGTCATCGAACATGTAAAATAGAGCTAGTGCCTAGTTATATGCTTCACCCCAACTAACTATTGTTTAGAATGCTGTAAGATACTTTGTTTACTACCACAGGAGAAAGCTAATTATCAATATCACCCAACCAAAAGCCCTGAAACCTACAACTACAACTTTCCACAAGATATACTCATATAATAGTGGCAAGTATGTTATGACAGTAACTGAGCACTTTCTAGTTGGATATAAGGCCTACTCCATGAGATGAAACCCACAAACAATACTACTAAAGTGATCAAGAACCTGAGACTAGACAGGTCAAAGGCTTAGAGGAATGTCTAACATTATTATATTACTAAAGGAACATATCAATAAAATGGTTTCTGATGGCATACTGCTATATGCATAGATTAGTGAATTTCTCAAAGCTCATCAGAGAAATTTCTTGCAATAGATAACTGACCCAGAGAGTAACAACTGAGTAATATTCAGAGAGTAAGAGACTTTGGGAAACTCAGCACTAAATAGGATGCCTTTATCAACCCCAGTCCTCTTCAATTATCAGAGATATATTTGAAAGAGGAAGTGGAGGAACAGTAAGCAGGAGACTCCAAGGACACAGTGTCTTCCAATCACAACAAGCCTGGTATACACATTACTTCACTATGACAGCATACACAAGCCTTTCAAACTAGACCAAATTCCAGAACATAGAATGAGAAGTAAACACAAAGTCCCAGCCATAATAAAAAAAAATTACAATTAAAATCTAGGGAAAAAATAAAATTGGTTTTCTCATTAGGTATATCAACATCTCTCCAGGGGAGGCCCCATACCCAGGAGTAGTTAGCCAATACAAAACTAACTTCATGGTTTTTTTTTTCTTTGTGTGTGTGTGTGTGTGTGTGTGTGATTTTGCTTTGGTAATTTTTCTTAATATTTTTGTTGTTTGATTGTTTGCTTTAACCCTTATTTTGAAGAAAGAGAGGAGAAAGACAGATGAGAGAGAGAGACAGAGACAGAGACAGAGAGAGAGCAAACATTGTAGGTAGGAAGGTCGGGAAGATCTCGTAAGAGAATCTGGGAGAGGTTCAAATATATGAGCAATGTATGTTGTATTTAATAATTTTAATAAAAAAGAAAATTTAGCTTTATCCTAGAGATCCAGAGATAATTCCAGATGTAAGTTCAATGAATATAATAAATCATGTAAATGGATTCCAAATCACATGATCATCTCAATAAACACGCAGAAAGTCTTTATCAGAAACCAACATGCTTTCATGATAAAACTTGCGGTAAGAGTAATATTGAAGAGTACAAAGTGTGCCGTGAGGCTGTGTCTCCTATGTATAAAAGGAAAGCTACACCCATTAAATCTTAATAATGTGGCTACTCAAACAAGGTCTGGATTCTTCCGACATCATTTGACATCACAACATAGATGGAAGAAATCTTCTGGAGCCTCACCTTAGTCCTAGATGAAGGTCTACATCAACTAACAACTCTTGAGAAAGGAGAATTAGTCTTCCCCAGGAATGAGCCTCCTGATTGGTTATTTAATAGCAAGTGGTCAGCCCTAAATACATAAAAGCAATGCTAAATGGACTAAGAAGAGTGTTTTCTTGGCTTACTATTTGTAGGACATGAATATATAAAAACTCATATACAAAAACAGTGGCTTAAAACAAAGGAGATTAAAAATCTTGAGCTTAAAGTGGACATAGGAAGGTGAACTGAAAAGAGAAAGATTAAAATATTCATAGTTTAATTAAAATTTAAAAGAAAATTAAATACAGAAGGGGTAGATTAAGAAAAAAAATCTATTTGGTGAAAAAACTCCATATATATATATACATCCCAAACAAAACCCACAACATATATGCAAACTCAAGGCAATATGGGTACTCTAAAATGACTAATCTCAAGATTATTACATTTTCAAATGAAAGTGAATTGGGTGAATTTGCAAAACATTGAAAGATTTAAAAAAATTTATTACTTCAAATTACATCTCCATCACAGTGCCCTCTTTCTACCCCTCCCAGTCCCACCCTCCTACCCTCATCCCCCTCTCCCTCCTATCCTACTGCTCTGGAATGGGGTGTCCCTACATATCAGCCCCCTCCCCAGTTCAGCACTCATAGGAGGGCTAAGAGCTTTTTAATGAACTGGGGGCCTACATGGCAGTACCACTAGGGCAAAGTGTCTCACTAACAAGTAACAAAGTCTATGTTCCTTTTCGTTATGTTGTATTGGTTGTAAGATAACTATCCTGAACTATATGGCTAAAATACAATTATAAGTGAATAGATGCTATGTGCATCCTTTTGAGTCTGGGTTAGCTCACGCAGGATGAGCTTTTCTAGTTCCATCCATTTGGCTGCAAATTGCATGATTTCCTTGTTTCTGATAGCTGAGTAGTATTCCATTGTGTAAATGTACCCCAGTATTTTTATTCATTCTTTGGTTTATGGACATCTGGGTTGTTTCCAGTTTCGAACTATTACAAATAGGGCTGCTATGGACATAGATGAGGAGATGTCCTTGTGGTTTGGTGAGGAATCATTTTGATGTATACCCAGAACTGGTATGGCTGGGTCTTGAGGTAGAATTATTCTAAGTTTTCTAAGATATTGCCTCCAGACTGACTTCCATAGTGTTTGTACAAGTTTGTACTCCCACCAGCAATGGAGGAATGTTCCCCTTTCTCTACAACCTTGCTAGCATGTGCTGTCATCTGAGTTTTTGAACTTAGCCATTCTGACATGTGTGAGATGGAATCTCAGAGTCGTCTTTAGTTGCATTTCTCTGATAATTAAGGATGTTGAGTATTTCTTTAAGTGTCTCTTGGCCATTAGAGATTCCTCCTTTGTGAATTCTCAGTTTATCTCCGTTCTCCATTTTTTGATTGAATTGTTTGGTTTCCTTGCATTTAATTTCTTGAGTTCTTTGTAAATTATGGATATTAGCCCTCTGTTGGATGTGGGGTTGGTAAAAATCTTTTCCCAATCTGCAGATTACCATTTTGTTCGAATGACAGTGTCCTTTGCCTTACAGAAACTTTTCAGTTTTATGAGGTCCCATTTACTGATTGTTGGTCTTAGAGTCTGAGCTATTGGTGTTCTAAACATGTTCAAAGACACCAAAGGGGACACAAAAGTCCTGAATGAATGCCACAAAAATACAAACTTAACAAAATAAAGAAATGACTATATGACACAAAAGCTGAATTTCTGATTAAAATGAGAAGTGAATACAGGGCACAAATGTAGAATTCAAGAGAGAATAATTGAGCAAGTAAGGCAACTGCAATCTTGGAAACAAAAATTTTAATATGTCAAATAAAAAGCTTGATGGAAAGCTTCCACAGTATAATGGGTTAATGGAAAGACAGTCTACAGAAATTTCAAACAAAATAGAAGAATTGGATTATTCAGACAATGACAATATAATTAATAAGCATTGAATAATGCACTCAAGACAGAAGTGAAATTGTGGTAATATAAAGTGTACAAATAATATATAAGGAGTAGAATTTCATGCTAAAAGTATAAAATACATTTTTATTGAAATCAGCAGCAAATTTCCCAAATATGAGAAAAGATGTGGTTATTCTGGTCCAGGAAGCTTTTAGCACAACAAAGAGATAAGGCCAGGGAAAAAGTCTCCATACAATATAATATCATAGTCTATACACCAAACATACGGAACCAAATATATGAAGAACAACAAGAGAAATATCAAGTCACATGAAAAGGCAGACCTCTCAGAATAACAGCATATTTTTAAGAGCAATTTTAAAAAGCAGGTGGTCTTTGAATGATGTATTTCAATCTCAGAAAGACAAGCATAAATTCACATTACTATTTTCAACAAAAGTGCCAGTCATAATTAAAGGAAAAAGAAAATCTTGCCATAGTAAAATCAGACAGAAGGAATTTCCTAAACCAGCTCTATAGAAGCTATTCAGAGGTATTTGAAAGACTTCTGAATGAGGAGAAAGATAGACACATCCATGATGCTATATGAAAGAATAAATCATTCTAGAGCAATAGTTAAGTAATTGGTGATTAGGCAAACACAAAGCATTGAAAGATCACCAAAATGTCAGAAATTCACATGTGGCTGTTCTGTATGGAGAATGATCAGATGTGTGGATTTTTAAGTGCATAGTAAGTTCAGTTAAAATAAAACAAGGAACAGATAGAGAATCTGATCAGGTACTTACATGATCCAAAAAAAACCAACAAAAACTAAGCAAGCCCTAAACATGAAACAGTCTACTGCAACTCCTGATTGCCAAAGAGGGCCACAAGCAGAATGTTCCAGAAACATATATATTTCTTTTATTAAAAATAGGGTTCTTTTCATATGATATATTCTTTTTTCTCATTAATTTATTTATTCTTTACATCCCCAGTCACAGCCTCTGCCCTCCTCATATACTCTGATTGCGGTTTTCCTTCTCTCTATTTCTCTCAATTCATCCTTTCCTCCTCTCCTATGTGGATCCACCTCTTTTCTGTCTATCATTAGAGAAAAAAAGCAGGTAATTAAGACATAATAAAAATAAATTAAAATAAAATATTGTAAGATAAAACAAAATTAGAATAGGTCAAAACAAAAAGGAGAAATAAAAGAGCGCAAGAAGCAGATATAGATGTAAGACACAATCATTCAGACATCCAGGAGCTTATAAAAACACAAAACTGGTAGCTGTAATGTACATACTACATATATATGTAAATATACATATATATACATTATTCATATATATGCAAAATATTTAGCATAAAATGTATCTATGTATAATACTATTATTTTATCATTTTGTAATCAGATTATGAACAAGATAAAGTACACTTAATTCTAGTTTGTGCTGAGTGTATATGTTAGCACTACAAATCTGTAAGGGAAGAGAGGCTCCCTCCTATAGCAAAGGGAAATAAACTAGAAGTAACAACCTTATCCTCTGCATGGGAAAGGTACATACTAGATATAGCTAATAAATCTGAAAACAATGGAGTTATTCTAAATTAAAATTAAATACATACAAAATAAAAAATATTCATACTTTTTTTTCCTTTATTTTTTATTTCTTCAAGTTACATCTCAATCGCAGTCCCTATTCCCCCCTCCAGTCCCACCCTCAACCCCCCATCCTCTTACTTTTTTTTTTAAGTTTAAGGTATATCTTATTTCCCCCTACATTTTCCCCTTCCAGTCCAACAAATGGCTCTTTCTCTTATAATAATAAATACAATACAAAACAAGAGAGGTAATTAGGCCACATTTATGAGGGTTATATGGTTTAGCATAGATGTACATTCCCAATGTCCAGTCCATATGTATTTGGCACCTGACTTTAACATTCTAGTATCTAACCATCTCCATGAGTTTAAAGTTCTATATCTGACTCAACATTCATACTAACTTGCAACACAATTTTAAAAGTATCTTCTTAGATCTATAACACTCTCTTGACTCCTAAACCACTCAAAATTTAATTATGAGACTCTAGCTATCTGTTCTTCAACCACCTCAGAGACCTGAGAGGGATAAATATATCTGATTATGTAGGAAGTACAGGGCCTGCAGCTTCCAAAACTAAGAAATAACATATCAGTGGCTGCCTGGACAGTTCCCATTTCCTCTCGCAGCAGTTAAGAGCACTGGCTGCTCTTCCAGAAGACTGAGGTTCAAATCCCAGCACCCACATGGTGGCTCACAACCATCTATAATGAGATCTGGTGCCCTCTTCTGGTCTGCAGGCATACATGCAGACAGAACACTGTATACATTTAAAAAAAAATAAATCTGAAAAATTAAAAAAAAACATACTTTAATTTAAAGTAAAAAGATAAGGGCTAAAGAGATATAACTGAAATAAAATCTTTAAAAAAATTTCCTGATAGAAATTTCAGCAGGAAGTCATTTTAAGAGAACAACGTCCCATCCCCAGAAGGTGGGGAGGGTGTTCTCCCCCTTTGGTTATTTGATAGATAATAGAAAATTTTGTTATTTAGGGGAAAAGACTCAAGCTGTTAAATGGTCTTGTTAAATGGGCTTTGGAGGTTAGACCCAGGGACTTCTCTCTTTTGCTTTTCTGTATCCTCCTTTCTCTCCTATATAGGAGTGAACAGACTTGAGAAAAATGGGACATAGACATAGTATAGGAAAGATCAAGAAAAAAGGACAGATTATTGAATATAGCCTTATACCTTATACCTTTGTATACTGATACAAAATTAATATTATATTTGGCTAAAGTGGCATTGATCATTATATATTAATGCAAAATTAAGATTGTATAGGGCTACATCAGTATTGATCTTTGTATATTGATACAAAATTAAGATTATATTTGGCCACAATGGTATTGACCCTTGTATATTAATGTAAAATTAAGATTATATTGGACTACATCGGTATTGATCTTTGTATATTGATACAAAATTAAGATTATATTTGGCTACATTGGTATATATTGGCTACATTGGTAATTTTGTATAATGATACAAAATTAAGGGTAACGCTTCTTAAAGGTATTGTTCGTAGTAATACTTAAAAATGAAATGTCAAGTTTTGACCTCTCGCTACCAACCGACATAAACTGTTTAGGATAATTAAGAAACAGAAACTAATAGTCATGAAAACGTGTCATTTTGTTAGTTACTATGACAGTCTATCACAGTTATTTTCTAAGCTACTCAGAAATCAAGTTGCTAAGAGACAAGCAATATTTGCTTATCTAATAGATAGGGCATCTTCAAAAACCTCAAGAGATCTGCAGAATATGGCATTCAAAGATGTTTTCTTAACTTAAGATTTTTTGATATCGAGACATGTCAGCTCCTGACAGCACCCCCTATTCTACTCCAAGTAGAAGATGAGCATCGAAGAATCTCCAGTGGGAGATGATTGAATTGGTGGTAAGCCATTCTCTTGGCAAGAAAAACCCCTTGCTTCAACTGTAGACAGACTTCTGTCCAAAAAGGACAAAACTTGGAAGCAGATAAGTCGACAGCCTAGCTCTGCCAAGACAGGGTAGGTAAGTCCTTCATAATTCCTGCTCTACAATCAATGTCTGTCAGAGAAATGGGGCCAAATGGCTGAAGATTGATGCTGTAATGTATGGAGAGAAAATGGGAACTATCCAGGCAGCCACTGGTATGTCATTTTTTAGTTTTGAAAGCTGCAGGCCCTGCACTTCCTATATAATCAGATATATTTATCCCTCTCAGGTCTCTGAGGTGGTTGAAGAATAGATAGCTAGAGTCTCATAGTTAAATTTTGAGTTGTTAAGGAATCAAGAGGGTGTTCTGGATGTAAGAAGATATTTTTAAAATTATGAGGCAAATTAGTATGAAAGCTGAGTTAGATATAGAACTTTAAACTCATGGAGATGGTTAGATAGTAGAATGTTAAATTCAGGTGCCAAATACATATGGACTGGACATTGGGAATGTATGCTAAGCCATATAACTCTTATATTTGTGGCCTATTTATTTCTGTTGTTTTGTATTGTATTTACAGTTATAAGAAAAAGAACCATTTTTTGGACTGAAGGAGAGCTGTTGGGGGGAAAAAAGAAATACCTTAAACTAAAAAAAAAAAAAAAAAAGAAGGGAAGAGGATGGGGGGTTTGAGGGGGAGGAGGGTGGAAGGGTGGGACTGGAGGGGGGAGTAGGGAGGGAATTGTGATTGAGATGTAACTTGAAGAAATAAAAAATAAATTATTAAAAAAAATTTCCTGATAGAAAGTTAGTTAATAAAATTTGCCACTACACTCTTTGAAAGTCCGGTAGAATTCCGTGCTAAAGCCATCTGGCCCTGGTTTGTCATTTCTTAGTATTGGAAGCTGAAGGCCCTGCACTTCCTATAAAATCAGATATATTTATCCTTCTCAGCTCTCTGAGGTGGTTGAAGTATAGACAGCTTGAGTCTCATAGCTAAATTTTGACTTGTTTAGGAATCAAGAGGGCATTCTAGATCTAAGAAGATGGTTATAATAGTGATGCAAGTTAGTATGAAAGCTAAGTCAGTTATAGAACTTTAAACTCGTGGAGATGGTTAGAAGGTAGAAGGTTAAAGTCAGGGGCCAAATATGTATGAACTGGACATTGGGAAGGTACACCGGGCCATTTAACTCTCATAAATGTGGCATATTTAATTCTGCTGTTTTGTGTAGAATTTACTGTTATAAGAGAAAGAACCATTTGTTGGAATGAAAAGAGAAGCTGTTTGGGGGGGAAGAGGGTGGAAGGGTGGGACAAGAAGGGGGAATATGGAAGGGTTTGCGACTGAGATGTAACTTGAAAAAAAATAAAGTACTTATTAAAAAAAATTTGCCACTACAATCAGGTGCATTATTACTGTTATTGAACAGAGTTATTTCAAGACTTTAGGCAAATACTAAAGGAATGAAGAAGAAAATATTATGTAAGATTTAGACATGGCTCCTATTTTTGCATTCCCTTTTCTCCATCCAAACCCTCATATTCAGCTTTTCCCCTAGAAATCTTTCAAATTCATGTCCCTTTTTTTCTATAAGTATTGTTACACATGTATCTATGTATGTACATACATACACACACACACACACACACACACACACACACATATATATATATATATGTTCACACTCATGTTTTCAAGTATGACCATTTGGTATTGGTATAATTTCCAATCTTCTCATAGCAGATTGGAAATTTTCATTTAAATTATATATGTCTATGAACATCAAGACTTACATTTCCTATAGATATTTTAGTTAGAAGGGTAATAATATACTTTTTATGACTTTCAGGCATCCTAACAGTTACTTGGCCCTCCTTCTCTTCTACATTTGTCTCTCTCCCACTCCCAAATTAAAGTTGCCCATAGAATTATCATGCCCCCTTCAAATCACTATTCACTTTTGTTTTTCACTTCTCTCATACTAAACTCACCATATTCCACTCTCCTTCACTCTCAGGGTTTCTCAAGTCACTCCAAGATATAGTCATCATTTCTGAAGACCTCCAGATCGAATCCTCAGATGGGAGGGAACTTGTGACATTTGTCTTTCTGAGTCTAGATTCTTAACTCAATTTATTTTCTAACTGCATTCACTTACCTGGAATTTTATGATTTCATTTTCTTCACCACTGGATAATATTCTCTATCATATATGCATTATTTTCATTATCCTTTCCTAAGCTGAATAACATTTAAATTATTTTCAGGACATAGCTTTTATGAATGAATACAGCTGAACAAATATTAGCGAAGTAGGGCTTCAAGTAATTTGGAAATATACTGAGGAATTTTATAGCTTGTTATATAAGGGCTTTATTTTTTTAATTCTGGGGATTCTCCATGTTGATTTCTAGAACAGCTAGATTAATGTACATGTTTTACTAATTGTGAAGGAAGGTTCCTTTTCTTCCACATCATCCCCAGCTTTTGTTTGAGTTGTTTTGTGGATATTTGGCTGGACTAAGATGACATCTCACAGATGTTTTGATTTACATTTCCCTAATTGTTACATATTAAAATCATATTTTGAGATGTTTCTTGTCTATTTTTAGTTCTTCTTTTGAGAACTCTCTATTCAGACCCCAACTTCATTTTGAATGGGTCAAATTGTTGACTCTTTATATTTGAGTTCTTTATATATTCTTGATACTGATATTCCAAAGGTGTACAGTTGTCAAAGACTCTCTCCTATTCTGTAGGTTTCCCTTTCAATAGACTCATGTGTCCTTAGTTGTCAGAAGCATTTTGGCTTTATGAGGTTATCTAGTCAATTGTCTATAATTCCTGGACTGGCAGAGTCCTATTCAGAAATACTTTCCTATACCTTGAAATACACGTTTGGGTTTTCAATTTTGTTTCATTGATCTACATGTCTTTTTTGCCAATACCCTATTGTTTTCATTACTATATCTCTGTATTATATGACAAAACTTAGAATGGTTAATCTTCCAGCATTGTTCTTGTTGGTTATGATTGTTTTGTCTATCTGGGAATCTTTTGTGATTCCTTATAAATTTTAGGAGCATTTTTCTCTATATCTGTAAAGCAAGTTATCTTCAACTGCTGAGAGGCAACCAAGGGCTATATCAATAATCTATGGGGTTTTTTTTATTATTCACTTGGAGTTCCTTGACCAACCATATGAAAGGAAGTTTCTTGTGACAGGCATTGAGATTTTTCCTATCCTGTGGTTCTTGAGGGAAGCAATGTCAGCTCAAGTAGCAATACATGTATGTGTGTGTGTGTGTGTGTGTGTGTGTGTGTGTGTGTGTGTGTGTGTGTGAGAGAGAGAGAGAGAGAGAGAGAGAGAGAGAGAGAGAGATTTATTCCATAAGGCTTTACAAACAAACTTGGTGTTATTTATTCCATGCCCTCTTTTCTCTTTCTGTATTGTTCTTCCCACCTTCTATCAGAGACCTCTCCCCATTTTTCTACTTTTTATTTCATATTACCCTATAACCTGCTAACTCCTACTTAACCACTCCCTTGTTTCCTTTATATTTTCTTGGTTTCTGTGATCACTCCATGTTGAATATTCATGTGAAGATTTGGACAATACTGTTCAATTTTTGTTGTTCCAGTTCTATCAATTTTGGACATTCGTCTCTATCCCTTCCTCTTGTTTTAGGAATAATTCTTTAATTTGTGAATAGTAAAAGATTGTCTCTGGTTCATTTATATGATGTTAACTTTACCTTTTTCTTACTTGTTGTTTTATGAAGTAATTTTCTCAGATTTCTAGTTTATTTTAATAGACTATAACATTTACAGCCCTTTAGGTTTACAGAAAAACATTAGAGAAGAAAGAGAATTTCTGTACACAATTGAAAGTTTTGCTTGGTATAATTAACTGGCACATGTGGTCTCTTAGAGTTTGTGGAACATCTATCTAGGACCTTCTGGCTTTTGCAGTCTCCACTGATCCTTTAGGTGTTATTCTAAAAAGTCTGCTTTTATATGATACTCTGTATTTTTCCATCCCAGCTGTTAATATTCTTTCTTTTTTCTATACTTTGAATGTGTTGATTATTATGTGTCATGTGGGAATTTCTTTTATGATTCAGTTGGGGTTCTATATTCTTTGTGTACCTTATAGGTACCTCCATCTTTAAGCTATGCAACTTTCTTCTATATTTTTTGAAAATATTGTCTTTGCCTGTAACATGAGTTTCTTCACTTCCCTCTATACTCATTTTTCTTAGAATTTTGTCTTTTCATAGTGCCAAAAATTCCCTGTATGTTTTGTGCTTAGAATATTTTTACAATTAATATTTTCTTTAACCAAGGTTTCCACTTATTCTATTCTGTCTCAATGCCTGATATTCTCTTTTACATTTCTTATTCTCTTTTGGTGAGGCTTGTCTCTGAAGTTCATGTTTCAGTTCCAAAATTTTTCATTTCCAATTTCTTCTCAGTTAGATTTTTCTTTATTCATTTTATTTCCACTTTGTGTCTGGAAGTTTTCTTTACTTCATTCCACTGTTCATGCTTTCATAGGTTTCTTTAGTTGATTTAACCATATCCAGTTTAAGGTCATTGAACATATTAATAATGTCTATTTTTGAAGTTCTTGTCTTGTGCTTCAACTTTTTTGAAATTTAGAGCCTGTAGTAGGGTTGTTATTCTCTAGTGGAGATGTATTATCCTGGCTGTTATCATGGAACAACAATCTCCCTATTATGAATTACATAGTAACAAAAAGTCTAATGCCAGGAATGGGTTACAAAATTTGCATCTGTTAGCAAGTGAAGTCCTATGGCCCTCCAAATGTTTGAGGCTGGATATTCTTCACACCTTCAAAGTAGAATCTATTGATGAAGACAGCAAGTAATTGTTTAATAGGACAAAGATATGTTAAACAGGTACTGATTTAGAATCTTCATCTCTATTGGCTAGTTCCTAAAGATGCCATGAATACTATATGAGGAAAAATGCAATTTCCAATCTTACCTAGCTTTGAATATTGCAAGCTAAATCAATGGCCAGACTTATAAGAAAAGCCCACAAATGCAACAGTGACAAGAACATCATAGAAGCAACAAACCACTTTCTGATTGGACTTAAGTCCTGCTTCACAAGACAAAACCCATGCCGAGTACCATTATTGGTTCAAGGACCTGCATTTAGACAGATAATAGGCCTTAGAGGGGAATCTGTTACAATTATTTTGCTATTCTGGCATAGCAAACTGACTGCTAATGATTTACTATTATACTAATGGATCAATACAGTTCTCAGTCCTCAACAGAAAAATTTCTACTTGCAGTGGATGGTGATTAACTCAGAGACCCACAAATAAATGAGAGATATCAGAATGCTCAACCTTAAATGAGATATCTATATCACAACTCCTCCTCCCATTTAGGAAAAGGGATTGGGAAGACTTTAAGTGCCACAGGCAGTGGATGGATACAAGTGAACAGTGTCTGGCAGACAAAATGGCATAATTGTACATATGAACTCATAGCCTTTTTTAATGTCATATTTGAATCTGTTTCTGATGTATTTGTTCCAAAAAATTGTTCCATGGATTTCAGTGTATGTCACAATTTGTTTTTGTTGAAATTGATTACATTGCTCTGAACTGTAAGAAATTAAACAAAAATGTAGTATGAGGACACATTAACATTTTTAGAAATTGACTTGTGTTTCATCATCATTGTAGTTATGAATAGCAGAGTCTTCAAATTCCATTAAAATGTTGTCATCCTATATTTAGCTGTTGGAGTTTTTCATGTGCTGTTCTAGGAAAGAGACTCAGATTTAAAGCTTGTCTTTTGTGTTTAACTGTTAAACCTGTGTATAATAGGTGTGGACATGGTTGGTAATGTGAAAAATTCTGTCTAAGTAAATTTCTGTGCTCCGGTAGGTTTGTGCCTTAAAGTAGTCTGCAACAGAGAAGCTTCTGTCCATCTTTTGCTAGAAAAGTGGTTTGGTTTTGTTTTCTGTCCTTTTTTCTTTCTCACTCTTTCTCCATGCTACATTGTTGTTCTCATTCTTTTACCTGGAAGACTCGTGTCCTTTTCATTATGTTTTCCTTTTCAACATGGACAAAATGATCTGGAATAGGACAGAGATGGGGGTTACAATACTCTCTAATGGGCCAATGTTTCAAGTTGTGTTATGAGAGCCTGGGAAGTGGCTCAGTGAACAAAGGTACTTCCTGCCAACCTGAGTTAGATCCCCAGAACCAATATTGTGGTAGGGGAGAACAGGTTTCCAATGTTGTCCTGATTTCTGCAGCCATGAGATACCATGAGCTTGCCTTCTCTCTGCAGCTCCAACACAGATCAAAAACTAACAAATAGTTGTTGATATTTAAAAAAAAAATTGTGTTAATGTATGTTTATCCTACTGGAGAGCATCAAACTTTTGGTGTGGGAGAAAGGTCCAGCACTGATATCTCTGATCTTAGTTCTATGTCTTCCTTGGATGAACTGTCTCTGACTCTTAAAGTTACAATTTCCCTTCAAGCCTTACATTTCTGCTTGGTTTAACAAAAGTCATTTATTTCCACATTGTTTAGACTTTGGATACAGTTGAAATAAAAACAATGTTGAGTTTCAAATTCTTCAACTGTTAGAGTTGTTATCAGAATTATTTATCAATTGTGTATCAAACTAGGTAGTAGTATAAAACAATTGGTCACATTGAAGCAGAGGGTGAAGCATTGAAAAGTGACATTAATTAGGCTTCCTCATTTTTCCTTTTATTTAGTTAAAACCACAATTATGTAGCATGGCCCTGCCCATGTTTAGGAAAAGTATCCCCTTCTTAGTTACCACACTCTGAAATACCCTCCTAGGTGACTCTAAATGCCATCAAATTGAACTGCATATTCATCATTGACAAAAGGCAAGAAAAACTTCTAGGTACACCTTGGATCCTTTAGCAGTTATAGTTCTGCTTATAGATATTGCTATGTTAATGTTCATGGTTATAAGGGAAAGCAGGTCTCTGAACATATAGTCTCTTTTGTTAATATAATTTCAAATATGTAAATATTTGGAAAACGGCCAAACATTGCTTAGTATATTTCTCTAGTTTTCACATAAATGTTTGGCTTTAGCTTTACTTTTAGACCTCTTTACAATGTTCTCTCATCTAATGTTAAAGATACCTCCTAATATATTTTTCTACAAAGAGCAAATAAACTTTCATGTGTGAATGAGTAAGCACGTTAGCTGCTATGGTGCCAGTAGCTCTACTTTGCTATTTATACATACAAACTTGAATGCTGATATTGCTATAAACAGCAGCTACAAATGAATTTCGGGTACATTGCTGGCAGGTTTCTGGTCACAAATGAGTATGACTTACAAATAGCAATTTTACAGTTTCTGCATATGGAAATTCAGTTATATATATAATATCCTGCTTCTAGGTTTGAAAAAAAGTATGCAGAGCAATGTTCGTTCACATAACATTGAAAAATGGGTTTGCTTAGCTATTTCAATTTCTTTTGTAGAAGTGTCCCAATTGTATAAAATAGTATGTGTGCAGGCTTTTAAGACAGGGATTTACTGTATGGCACAGACTAGTCCACAATGCATTATGTAGCACAGGCTGGTCTTGAACTTCTGACTATTCTCATGCCTTGGTCCCCTAAGTGCTATTTTATAGGTGTTGAGAAACAATACACAGGTAAAAATTTAGCCCAGTTCTATGTGGAATTTTCCAATGATAGCTTATCACAGAGTAGAAGAACAAGAGTGTCTTAAGAGTGATTTTAAGAATTGGGCTTCACAAGTAAGTTCACAGCCTAGCTCTGCCAAGACAGGGTAGGCAAGTCCTTCATAATTCCTGCTTAACAATTAATGTCTGTCAGAGATACTAGCCAAAAGGCTGAAGATAGATGCCCTAATGTACTGAGAGAAATTAGGGACTGTCTAGGCAGTTGTCTGTCATTTCTTAATTTTGGAAGCTGCTGGCTCTGCACTTCCTGTATATTCAGATATATTCATCCTTCTCAGGTCTCTGATGTGGATGTGGTTGAAGACTAGATAGTTACAGTATCACAATTAAATTTTAAGTTGTTTAAGAATTAAAAGGATATTCTAGGTCTAAGAAATGTTTTTAAGTTAGTAATGCAAGTTAAGATGGAAACTGAGTTAGGTATAGAACTTTAAACTCATCGAGATAGATAGATAATAGAATATTAATATCAGTTGCCAAATATGTATGGACTGGACATTGGGAATGTATGCTATACCTTATAATTTTCATAATTGTGACCTAATTGTTTTATTGTTTTGTATTTATTGTTATAAGAAAAAGAGCCTTTTATTGAACTAAAAATGGGAGCTGTTGGGGGGGGAGATACACCTTCAATTAAAAAAAAGGCAGGTAGAAGAGTGAGGCAGAAGAGGGTAGGAGGGTGGAACTGGAAGGGGGAAGAGGGAGGGGACTGTGATTGAGATGTAACTTGAAGAAATAAATAAATGTAAAAAACAAAACTAGAGAAGAAAAAAAGAGAATTGGGCTTCAACACTGCAAAGTGTGCTGTAGACACTGAGAGGGCCACCTATCACCACAATACATGGTGCAGATGGGCGAAAGATACCCAGCGGCCTGCCAGTGTGTGACTCTCCTGCAGTAGGGACCACACTGCATTGTGTAACTAGGTGGAGGACAGATGGAGAGAAAGGAAAATGAAACAGTTTGATCATTATGAAGAGAAGTGGAACTGGAGTTGAGGAGGATAGAGAGAACTAGCCTGTTGTGAATACCCTGCCCTACCATCTGAGATCATGGTAAAGTCACATCATGTGCTGCCACTAAGGGCCTTGTTTAGATCTGCAGCCACACAACAGCGGGGGTCTCTGTCAATGTCCAGTGGCTCAGTTTACCACGGAACATCATTTGGGTATCCCTAGTCTGGGATGCAACCTGTGATGTCTAAGGGCTCTGCAAAGCTGGCCCCATCCCTCACTGGCTGGAACACTTGAGAGAGTGTACCTACACCTTGACTGGGCTTCAAAATAGAGCTGGTGAAATTGGTGTGGGTGTGGGTGAGCTTGTCCCAAGAGCATAAGAGTTTGAGAGAAGGCCCTGCTCCTTTCCTACTGCAGCACTGGGTGAGCTACCCTTGACAGTTCTGGAGAGCTCACCTTCGTGGTATGGGTGGGTACAAGACAGCTGGTGGGCTGAATAACTCAGCTACCACCCAAGTCCAGATACAGGGCTTTGAGTTGGCCTACCCCAATATCTACCTCATCTATGAACTGCTAGAGTGTGTGAAAGCTCCAGTTCTGCAAATCCAAAACTGCAGAATCTTCATCACAAAGAGCAACAACAGGATATCCAAGAGGAGTCCCAGGGAGGAACCTGTATTGATAGTGTAGCAGAAGCTAGAGACCTTAAGCCAGACCAATGACTCATTACAATGAACATTTGCAAGTAAAGATGTGTGGACAAAATGGTATACTGTGGGACATACTGTGACATACTACAGCTTCCAAGATGAGATGTTTTCTACATTGTATTTTGCTTATTTTTTAATTATTTTTTATATTCTTTTTGGGGAGTTGCAAAGGTGGAGGGCAAATATGAAGGGAGATGGAGATTAGTAGGTTTGGGGTGCATAATGTGAAAACGAATTGGGCTTCAGTTTTTCACATACCTGGAACTTACCAAGCAGGAACTCTGGCTGGCTAGCAAGCCTTTTACATTTCTTTGCATCTCTACATCTTTACTTTGCCAGGATTTAAGGTAAGCATCAACTTGCCCAACTTTTTTAATGTGCATATGAGGAACGGTATTTAATTCCTTAAGCTCATACAGTACAGCTTTTATCAACCAAGCTATGTCCTAAGCTGTGAGGATATAGTTCTTATAGTAGCTAGTATTGCAAGCACAAATAAGAGGCAGTAAATATTATGTTGAAGAACAAAATCAAACCATGGCAGCACCCACACCTGGAGGAGCAAAGAGAGAAAGGATTAGGTCTAAATTACCAAATGTAAAGAGATGAGTGAATCAGGGACAGTGAGAGTAACATATAGCTACATAGTACATTAGAAGCATCTAAAACAAGATTGCACTCACATCAAATTATTGTTGTTCTTCTCAAAGAACATAGTAATAAAATGAGTTCTAAAGGCATTTTACTATACCCATAGATTAATGTCTTGCTCAGTCATCACTAGAGAAGCTTCCTTGGTAATAGATGCGAACAAATACAGAGACCCACACTGGACAATGATCAGAAAGTGACTTTTGAACCCCTAGTGCTAAATAGGATATCTTTTTTAAACCCTCAGTTCACAGCAGAGGAAGAAGCTATGTGGAAGAGAGAAATATTGTAAGAGTCAAATGATATTGATGACACTAAAGAAACAGAGTGTTCTTTTTTGTTTGTTTGTTCTGTTTTGTTTTTAGAGACAGGATTTCTCTGTGTAATAGTCCTGGCTTCCTGGACTCACTTTTGTAGACCAGGCTGGTATCCAACTCTCAGAGATCTGCCTGCCTCTGACCACCAAGTGCTGGGATTAAAGGCGTGCACCACCACACCCGGCTCAGAGTGTTCTTGATACAAAAGGAATGATGCATAATTGAAGTCACTGAGACTGTAGCAACATGCACAGGTCCTGCATAGGTTCAAGCTAGATAGGGTCTCTGCTTTAGAAGGGAAAAGTTTGTGTGAGCTCCCATAACTAACCAAGAAACTATCTCCAATTAACATCTACTGGCAGAGGAAAAATTAGATTTCTCCAATGGAGTCTCATTGGGTATATAAACCACACTTAAGGGTAGACATGCACAGCAGTAGATTGCCAACTCAAACTCAGTGGTATTTTTGTACATTCTTTTTGTCTTACTATGCTTTGTTTGGGTTGTGTGTGTGTGTGTGTGTGTGTGTGTGTGTGTGTGTCTTACTGGCCTTTTGCTTATATACTGTGGTTCCTGACTTTGTGTTTTTAATTTATTCATTCTCTCTCTCTCTCTCTGTGTGTGTGTGTTATGTGATTGTGTATATGCATGTCTCTGTGTGTTTCTTGTGCTTTTATGTTTTTTTTCTGGTTTATTTATTTATTTTTTAACATACCTGTTCGTTTTCTAAAGAGGGAGAGAAAGAAGACATGGATTTGGGAGGTTGGGGAGGAGAAGATCTAGGAAGAGGTGAGGGAGAGGAAAACATGATCTGAATATGTTGAATGAAAATAAATATTAAAAGAAACAAATGCAATGAAAATGTAAAAGAATGGAATGGTGTGAGCAGATGGACTTTTATGTTCCCCTGATGATGTGACTATGCCAAGGTAATGGAAAAAGGCCAGACTGGGATGGACCATTTATCTGAAATCTGACTTTTTTTAAAACTTTTATATAAAGTTTATTAGACCAAATAAAACAAAGAGAACAAGAACTTTCACACACACACACACACACATACACACACACACACACACACACACACACACACACACACACACACACACGGAGGAATTAAAAAAGAGAAAAGAGAAAGTTTATCAGAAAAGGAAAGTCAGGGATCTTCCAGTCACAAAAACTACACATAAGATTTAGTATTTTAGAGTGTTTTAAGGTCTGAAAAAATCATAAGAAGAAAAATGTTCCTTCGAAGGCATTAAGCCTGAACTTTTGCTGAATATGAGAATTTCTGTGATGTTACATAAAAAAAGAAGCATCAGGTTTTATTTGAGTCTTTCTGATGTATTGGGAACTGCCTGATGAATCATTTTGTTCCATCATTGGCTGGGAATAATAATTAAGTATTATTAAATACTTACTTTTTTAAGTTTATGTAGCCTCTCCATTTTCCTTTCTCCTTCCATTCTGCTTTGGAAGTCATATTTTTTTTTTTCTGTCAGCTTGTGAGTACTGTTATTCTTCAGTGTTGCATTGAGACTGCTGTTGCTTTTACTTTTTTATTAATTTATTATTCAACAGTTTATACATGTGTATACTATATTCTGGTCACACACATCCCCTACCAGGCCCCTCCTCATACCAAGCACCCATGCAGGTAGCCCTTGTTGAATGTTAAGTATTGTTAAGCCATTGAGCAGAGCTTGAAACACACCAGTGGCTATGTCATTGGACACAGTGACTTCTCTACCAGCAGTGTCTGCAGTTAGCTCTGCTGGTCTGGGCGGGGCACCACAAGTCCCACCTCTGTCTGTGATATGTGGTTAGCAGCTTAGTCTGGAGTCGACACTAAACAGAAAGAAATTCAGCTATTGCAAGTTTTAGTATCACATTCAGCGCACATTCCTAAGACAGCATTTCATAAATCTTCTTCCCATCATCTGAGTCTCTAAATTTCAAGAAAGATCACTAAGATGGAAAAGAAGGAATGAAAAAGTTGGGTTCTGTTAGTGTAAATTTTATAAAACTGTGTTTGTTTCTCACCTTCTCTCTTAACCTGGCTATCACTGAAATAGTTGAGACTTTATTATATTAGTTGATAGACAAGCTTTACAACACAAGAACTGAGAAGTTATTACTCTGTTCTTAACTCCCTAAAGTAATCTGACTTGCTTCCAACATTAATCCCAGATCTACTTGCACCTTGTGACTTTCCTGGTTCAGCTGGCTCTCTCTTTATGTCTCCTGATCCTGTGGCTGAATTCCCTGCTTCCTCCTCTAATTCTTCCTCCCCTGGAGGGCAGGAAATTTCGGCACTATCCTCTTCCCACTCAGTGATTGGGTGTAAGCTCCTTTATTGCCATATCAGGGGACAACTGGGGAATAGTGTTTGCACAACATTGAGACAAGAGATTCTCAGAACAAGGCCTGGAACCAGATATGGGAGTACAGAAATATCTTTATGCCTACAGATGTAATGATACATTTCTCTGATTCTACAGTCTTTCTTTTTGGGCCTATGGTTCTACTACTACCCACATTCTGATGTTGTTAAAAGAGTAGATCAGCATAGATTCCCATCCTGAAATTTACACTCATCACTGTTGGCCTACTGTCCCATAGTCACCTTCACATGGTCATGCTGGACATGCATCCAGTTGGATTCCTCAGCTAGCCCTGTAATCCTCTCCTCTCTCCAGATTCCTTATTTCAGTGAATGGCTTGTGACTCTGTCTTCTGGGCAGTTAATAAGTTATATTAAGTTTCTCTAACATCACAGGTAACACTTTAATTTAGGCCAAAACTGTCACTTACCTAGATTATAACAATTTTCTTTAAAATGTTTTCTACTTTATTTTCAATCTGTTTTCCAGGTGGCAGAAATAGCAATGCTTCTGTCTTATGTAAGATTATGCTGCCTTTCTGTAGAGAGCTGCGACGTGCCGCGCCCTAAAGATGGCGCTGGTTTCCGCCTTCCACCAGCCTGATGGTGAGCACTCTCGGTGGTAAACAAGTCCATATTTGGTTAAGACCACTGATCTGGCTTGCTTCCACATACGTGGGCCTCTAAGATAGCACCACGTGGCTTTACTTGATTGGCTGTTCATATAGTATTTAGCCTGTGGGCTGGGTCTGCCCGGGCATTTGGAAGACTGTTTTCAAGGGACCTGAATAAACTGCTTGAGAAGAGCTTTTGCGAGTTGCGTCATTCTTGCTGGTCGAGGTCGACGCGACAAGTGGTGGCCCGTATGGGGAACCAAAAAAGACTCAGAACTCCTGCAGGCAGGGGCAGTGCACTGGTAAGTTCCCGGGATAAATTGGGACAATAAAGTTTCGCGGAAATTGCAAACAAAAGGTAAAGTTTCGCGGAAATTGTGAACAAAAGGTAAAGTTTCGCGGAAATTGCGAACTAAAGGTAAAGTTTGGCGGAAAACTGTGAACTAAAGGTAAAGTTTCACGGGAAACTGTGAACCGAAAGTAAATTTTTAATCATGGGATCATCTCAGTCACATCCAATTTTTCTGGCTCTTCAGGAGCTACTTTTAGCTAGGAAATTGAAACTTGAGAAGTCAACCCTAGAAAGATTTTTGAATGAATGCGACTCCGTGGCTCCGTGGTTTGCAGTGTCCGGGAATCTTACGGTATCCTGCTGGGACAAATTAGGTAGGGACTTGGATTTTGCTTGGGAGCAAGGTGCTCTGAAGCATGGAGTAAGACCGGTTTGGAAGATGGTGAGGAGTTGTTTAGAAGATCAGAGATGCTGTAAAGCAATCAAGGAGGGAGAATCAGCCTTGGAACAGCTGCAAGGGGAAAGATCTGAGCAGGCAGACAGTGAAAAGGGAAGCAAAAAGAAGGTCCATCTCTATCCCGATCTTAGAGATTTTAGAGATTTTGAGGACTCAGAGGGCACGGATTCTGAAGGGGAGCTACACACTCTAATAGAACAGTTGGAGAGGACTGCTATTAGAAAAAGGGAAAAGAAAAGGGTAAAAGCGAAAGACACGTTGGCGGCAGTCAGTGTAAGTAAAGCCGTTGCCGCGGCGCCTTCAGCCACGTTGGTGGCAGTCAGTGTAAGTGAAGCTGTTGCCGCGGCGCCTTCAACTCCCTCCATACCCAGAAGCCATTCAGATAAATCAGCCTGTTCAGTCCCTGAAAGTAGGGAGATCTTTCTGCCCGGGGATGTGGACACAAGTAAGAACAGAATTACAGTTTGCCTATCCGGTATACCAAGATCCACAAGGGAACAGGTACGAGGAACAGCTTGATTTTAAAGTAGTTAAATCCCTTGCAGATTCGGTTCATACCTATGGCATTACTACTTCTTTTACATTGGCTCAAGTAGAAGCATTAAGCAGATATTGTAAGACTCCGAGTGATTGGAGTGGCCTGGCCCGCGCCTGCTTAAGTCCAGGGCAATACTTAGACTGGAAAGCTTTCTTGATTGAGTATGCCACTGAGCAAGCAGCCATTAATCAGAGAAATGGAAATCCAGCCTGGAATAGAGACATGCTGCTTGGGCAGGGGAGATTTGCCAACCAGCAGACAGGATATCCCAATCAGGTTTATGAAAAAATAAACCAGACAGCTATCAAGGCTTGGAAATCCCTTCCTAACAAAGGGGAGGTGAGTGGGAACTTAACTAAGATTCTACAGGGCCCCATGGAGCCCTTTTCAGATTTTGTGGCACGATTGGTGGAAGTGGCAGGGAAGATTTTTGGTGACCCAGATGCTGCTATGCCACTAATAAAACAGTTGGTCTATGAGCAATGCACCAAAGAGTGTAGAGCCGCTATCACCCCTTACAAGAACAAAGGGCTAGAAGCCTGGATGAAAGTGTGTAGAGAACTTGGAGGGCCGTTAACTAATGCTGGTCTTGCTGCCGTGGTAGTACAGTTAACCAGAAAAGGTGGAGGAAGTCCAGGAGTTTGTTTTAAGTTTGACAAGATGGGACACTTTAAAAGACAATGCCCCGAGAGAAGGAGTACAGAAAGTACAGGAAGTGCACAACCCCCCAGGCAGCCAGGGTTATGCCCAAAATGTAAGAAAGGGAACCATTGGGCTAATGAGTGCCGTTCAGTGACAGACAACCATGGCCAGCCTTTGACTCAAGGTTATGGTGGTGCTCGTCCAAAAAACGGACAGCGGGGCCCAGGACCCCAGGGCCCACAAATATATGCCTATTTGATAGAAAGACAAGAGCCCGTGCTATGCCAATTTCAACCAGGCTCTCCCCCAAATAGTAGAGTTGAAAATAGTAATTGAGGTGTTTAAAAGATGTCAATTTGCATTCAATTTGATTTCAGATTCAGTCTATGTGGTCAACACAGTGAAAGTATTAGAATTAGCAGGTCCTATTAAGAATAGTAGTACTGTATGTGCCTTATTACAAGAGTTGCAAGTTTTAATCTGGCAAAGAAAAAGGTGTTTTTATACTCAACATATCAGGGCACATACAAGATTACCTGGACCATTAAGTGAGGGTAATGATAAAGTTGATCAATGGACTAGGATGGAATGCATTTTTTGGAGCTCATTCCTGGACCAAGCCAGACAGTTTCACCAATTATTTCATGTAAATGCAAGAACTCTACAGCAGAAATTCCATTTGTCTAGAGCAGATGCTAGACAAGTGGTTTTGGACTGTCCTCAGTGTGTGATTCATCATCATCCTCCCAGTGTGGGAGTGAACCCTAGAGGGTTGATGCCACTCAAAATCTGGCAAATGGACGTTACCCACATTTCAGAGTTTGGAACCTTAAAATATATTCATGTGTCTGTGGATACCTGCTCAGGTATCACACATGTTACACCTATGAGTGGAGAAAAGGCTCGCAATGTCATAGGGCATTGCTTAGAAGCCTAGGCTGCATGGGGAAAACCACAACAGCTGAAAACGGACAATGGACCAGCCTATACGGCTCAGTCCTTTGTCTCCTTCTGCAACAAGATGGGGGTACAGCTTAATCACGGATTACCATATAATCCTCAAGGACAAGGAATTGTGGAGCGTGCTCATCACACCTTAAAAAAAAAATGTTTACAAAAACAAAAAGGGGAAATAGGCCAAGGCCATACCCCCAAGGAGAGAATGTCTTTAGCCTTATTTACTTTAAATTTTTTAAATTTGGATGCTCAAGGCCGCTCAGCAGTGGAAAGACATCAGGATTCCCATGGTCCACCTAAAGGCATGGTGAAGTGGAAGGATATTTTGACAGGCTCTTGGCGAGGGCCTGACCCCGTGCTAACATGGGCGAGAGGATCTGTTTGTGTTTTTCCTCAGGATCAACCAGATCCAGTGTGGGTGCTTGAACTCCTTGTGAGGAAGATTAGTCATGAAGACCTTCCTAGGGATCCTGGTGATAGTAGCAGTGATGATGTCAGGAATGACCGAGCCGAGATGGGGGATCCTGTCGATATTCCCAAAGCCGATGCCGGTCAGACATGATGCAACTGTGTTTCCATGCTTATTTAGCAGTAATAGAAGCTTAGGTTTACCCTACCTTCCCTTTGATGATCAGGAAAGCCCTATAGAGGGTAATAGAAATGTCAGCTTGAAGGGTAGTCTGTGCCTTTTAATGAGCTTCAATAGGTCAGATGATACAGAGTGCATTAAATTGTCTCGGCAGTCAGTGGACTTAGTATCAAAGATTCCTCCTTGGAACGGTGCACGTGGTTTTAATATCTCAGTTAATGGTTCTCGTCTTGTGGGGTGGTGGCCCACACGAGTCTCTGACCGGGACCCCCCCCCCCCAGACAGCCACGCTGGGCACCTTTTTGTAGAGGATCTGCAGGAGAGGAAGGACCTTTTCCCTGGACTGGATGTCAGGAGTGTAGAGCAGTTTGGGTTCAGGGTAGATATTTTTCCTTTAGTCCCTCAATTAGTCATGTAGTAAATGAAAATTGTTCAGGATTGCTCAATTTATCTACTATGGATAGAGATCGGACTGCACTGGGTATGCAACAGACTGTTACTAATCCTTTTGATTTGTGGCTTTTGTGTGGAGTAAATGGAAGTTGCATGGACTTGGGACCTGTTATTATGCTTGGAGGAGGATCTTATCAAAAGGGCAATTTTTCTTTGGGGAACTATTCTGTGGGGGTCAGAGATTCTAGTGGTGACAGTGGCTGGGGGAATGTGACATTTCTTTTGTCCAGGAACAAGACTTTTTCAGCCTCGCCAGTGTGTCTCTGGCCTCCCTTTCTGTGGATTGTAAGTAATGGGAGTGCATCCTTGGGTGAAGAAAAGTTAGTATGCACTCCGGACACATGCTTTTATGCCCTGTGCTGGAATGCCACAGCCTTTCCTGTGGCTGTGGTGACTAGAATGCCTCGATATGTACCAGTTCCTGTAGAGGCCCCTAATACCATGATGCTATTCAGGCTTAAAAGAGATTTTGGCATCACTGCAGCTATTGTTACTGCCATCACTGTTGCTGCTGTGGGGACTACTGCCTCAGCTATTGCCTTGTCTAGTTCTATATAGACTGCCAATGCCCTGAGTAACATCTCAGCCAATGTAGCACAGGCATTGGATACTCAGACCTCTATGAATTCTCATCTCAAAGGAGGCCTTATGATAGTTAATCAATGCATAGATTTAATACAAGAACAGATTGATTCTCTTTGGCAACTAGCACAGTTGGGGTGTGAGTGGAAAATACAAGGTTTGTGTGTTACTTCCGTGCAGTATCAAAATTTTACAAAGGCTGCTAATCTGTCTAGACAATTGTCAAAGTTCCTCTTACAGGATTGGTCGGCTGAATTTGAAAATTTGATGAGAGAGCTGAGAGCAACAATAGTCCACATCAATTCCACTCGGGTGGATCTGAGCCTGGCCACTGGTTTGACTTCCTGGATACAGACGGCTATGGATCATCTTAAGGAGTGGGCGGGCGTAGGCTCTTTGGCGATACTGATGATACTAGCCTCTCTGGTTTGCCTATGGTGCATCTACAAAATGAGAGACACACAAAAGCGTAATGCAGCCATGATTATACAGGCCCTTGTCACCACTGAGGCGGGCCAGTTCCCTCAGGCATGGCTCGCTGCCATGAAGCCTTAAATCTTCACTGAGCATAGTCCCTGCCCACTGAGGTATTCGTTCCACGGATAGTAGGGTCTGGCAAGTCAATGACGGAATGGACGGATAAGTCTCGGCCACCTAAGACAGGGCAGCCCCGAGTGGGGAGGCTGACCCAGAGATGGGTAAGAGTTTGAGCACTGCCCTCCTATAGGCTCAGGCTCGCCGTGAGATCCCCAGATATGGGGATTATGAAGCCTTTCCAGGGACTTCTACCTACATTTTTAAAAACAAAAAAGGAGGAACTGTAGAGAGCTGCGACGTGCTGCGCCCTAAAGATGGCGCCGGTTTCCACCTTCCACCAGCCCGATGGTGAGCGCTCTCGGTGGTAAACAAGTCCATATTTGGTTAAGACCGTTGATCTGGCTTGCTTCCGCATACATGGGCCTCTAAGATAGCACCACGTGGCTTTACTTGATTGGCTGTTCATATAGTATTTAGCCTGTGGGTTGGGTCTGCCCGGGCATTTGGAAGACTGTTTTCAAGGGACCTGAATAAACTGCTTGAGAAGAGCTTTTGCGAGTTGGGTCGTTCTTGCTGGTCAAGGTCGACGTGACACCTTTCTGCTAAAAGTCTTTTCACAACCTGCTTCTGCAAACCTCCAGGTTCCTACCTTATGCTTTCCATACATACACTGCAGACTATCTCTCAACTGTATTTGATTTCTTAAATACTCATAGATAGGTTCTCACTCTTGGTAGACTATTCTCCCTTCTTACTTTCATCAGTTTAACATCTATCTATTTCCCAATATCTTGACCCCAATTTACCATGCCATGGCCAAAATTAAGAAATAATAAGGATAAAAGAAAGAAGGAATAAAGACCAACCACACATTTGAATATTGGTCTCCTTGTGTGACCTTGTACTTACCATAAGATAATAATTGCATGTGTGTTTTTAGCAAAATGAGATATCATATTATATATAGATAGCATTTTTTAACAATAGACAATACATAATGGATACATTTCATGCCAGTGTTTACACAATAGCCTCATTTCCCTAAGTCTTTGCATCATAAAATTTTTATTACATCTTATTATAGGATGGATGTAGATATGTTTGTGCTAACATGCTTGAATTTTCTAAAGGCTGTATTGAGTTTTACATTGTTTTGAGCTCAACATATCTTCTCTGGTCTGGATTATAGCCATTGGTACTTTCTTAAATCTGGCATTAGCTTCCCGTAATCAAACAATGGTTATCTACAGCCCTACCTGAATCTCTGGACAACGTCAAATCACCTTTGGTTTTGATTTTTCAAGGTTGACTTCACATAGTAAGTGGAGTGTGATGATAATAACCTGCTCTGAACTTCACTATTGAAGGCAAAGATAGTAACTTTCTGATATTTAAGTGTTTATAGGTTATTGCACTTGAGGAATTTGTTATTAGATTGTGATAAAATATGTATAAAATGGTAACTCAACTTACAAAAAATGCAAGGGTAAGCAAACAACCTAAAATATATCTGTGTCGTGTTAACATGTCAATATTACAAAATAATAGGCTTTATTAAGACATTTATACATAAACATAATATACTCTGATCATTTTCAATCCCCTATGACTATATCCTATTCTCCCTTACTACTGTTCCACTCCTCTATTTCCCATCCTTCCTACTTTATGTTATCAATATTGTTTTCCTTAAAATTGTTACATGCATGTATATACACATAAATACAACCTGCTGAGTCCATTAATTATTCTACATATGTGTGTTTTCATTAGTTAACCAATTAGGGATTTATTCCTGGGAAAAACTAACCTCCTTCTCTCAGCAGTCATTATTTGCCTGTAACTTTCATCTAGCGGTGGAACTCTGTGAGATATATTCTATGTTGGCATACCAACTGGTATAATAATTGCTGAATTCTTTTTTTAGCTACCATATTGTTAAGATGTCATGGGTGAAGCTTCCTTGTCATATATATATAAAATCTCTCAGCAGAAACCTTGGTCCTGACTCTATACTCTTTCTGACTATCTTATGTAATATTCTCTGAGCCTTAGGTGTTGTCCTGTTATGTCAAAATGACACACACAAACTAGAGTTATTTGAAAAGAGGGAAGCTCAGTTGAGAAAATGGCTCTATGAGATCTGACTGTAAGGCATTTTCTTAATTAGTGATTGATGGGAGAGGTCCCAGCCCATTGTGAGTGGTTCTGTCTCTGGACTGGGTTCTATTAAAAAAAAAAGGTTGAGAAACCTGGGAATGCAAGCCATTAAGCAGCATTCTGTAACCGAACTTTTAAGTTATTATTTAACACTTATTTATTAC